>JAYKKT010000081.1:23290000-23515000 GCA_036023115.1 Brasenia schreberi
AGGCCTGATTCTGTGCCATTTGCTCTCTACAAACACTTCTAAGCCCCCAACATCATCTTGGTGAAGGATTGTTAGAGATGTAGGATCGCAGTGCGGCCCAGTGCCGAGAGTAAGATCGGGCCTCTGGCAGGGAGGATAGTAATTCAACCTCATGATTGAATTGTTGCCTTGAAAAAAGTCTCTGTAATACATCCTGTCCACCCCTAGGCTCATAGCCAAAAGCTCCATGATTCCTAAGGACAAGTTGCTCATTGCTGCACAGTACTCTTGGTAAATCGATCTGAAACACATTCAACAAGGCAGATATGCATAAACTTTTCTCGAAATTGTAACAAAGGAGATTAAGATGTATAATTTATCAAAATTGTGATGAGAATTCCTCACCCTGATTCATCAAATTCCTCACCAAGAACCCTGTTGAAGTATTGATTTACAGCATCTGGATTGGAGGTAGAGTACTCAAAAGAGAGAGTTTCCTTCCATGGGAGCTTAGAAGAGAACCTTCCGGTAAAGCTGCTAGCATAGCCACAGCTCTCCCCAAGCTTCCTCTTAGCTCTCAGTTTCTTAGATAGAGGCATATCAAAGAAGGAGTTCATGTGGGCGTGTGCAGCCTCAATGAGATCAGGTCTAACTCCATGGTTTATGACTTGGAAGAATCCATGCTTACTACATGCTTCGCCCATCATGGCAGAGGCCTTAACAGCGGCCGCAGGATCGCCGGTCGAAAAGAAAGCAGAGAGATCAATCAGAGGAACATGGAGCTCATCCAGCTCACAGCTGCGCTCGTCTTCAGGCCAAACAAACTCCTTAGGGATGTCCTGTTGTTGCCTGATGGCCGCAGCATCAAAAACTAGTTCTGATCTTTTAATGGTCATCTCTTGATCAGTGAGGTGATTATTGAGCTGAGGGAGACTCATATTCAAGAGGGTGACACCACAATCCATCTGCTTTTGTGTGTGTATGAATGTGAATGCATCAAGAGGTCGGGCATTTGGACTTTATATAGAGGCAACTCTAGAGAGAGAGAGAGGCGGGTGGAGGGCGTTGATGACGAGGATTTGGAATCTAGTTGATTCTCCCCATTGCGTCATTTTTGCTTGGACAAAAAAGCGTGGACGCATACTTATCAGTTTCAAGAACGCGACTGTCATCGTTTTCTGCTGCTCGATCGTCGTTTCTCTCCAATTTAGTCCCACCAATTCTCTCTGTCTCTCTCTCTCGTATGTTTTCTTGATCAATGCGAGAAACCAACAGCATACATCTCTCTCTTTCTCTGTCTAAAGATAATAGCAAAGTGTGTACGAAAGAAGACCACGGTTGCACGTATATTAATTGTGGCCAGTAGGGGTGCAAGTGAACCGAGCTTTCATGAGTTACTCGAGCTCGGTTCCAAAAGAAAAAAAAATCGACCTCAACTCAGGCTCGAGCTCGAGTTACTTGCAAGCTCAATTGATCTCTACACACATATATGAAAGTATATACGAATTCACGAGCTCAGTTATTGGACTGTAGCTCACTGAGCTCGATCTGCTCCGAGCTTAATTAATCAGTCAATCTTGCTTGTCCCGAACTACGAGGAACTACTAGTTTAACAAGTTTACTCTAATTGTGTTGTTGTCAAAAGTGACGATGTAATTCTAATGACACTCGTATGAACCTGTTGGTATGATTTTCAGTGCCAAGTTGTTTTCACATAACTCAAGCTCAACGTCGGGCATGAACATCGAAGCCCCCATCTACCTCGAGCTCGAATCGAAGCCGAGTATTTTTCTTAATGAGTTGAGTCAAGCTTGCTTATACTAGAGCTCGATTCGTGTTGATTAGACCCACAAGTAACGTTCAAAATGTACGTTATGCAAGGATCTAATGGTTTCTACAATAATTGAAGATTCCATATGCATATTGTTCATACAAGGAATGTATAATGCCGTATTACATCAGCATTATATTAAACCAATGATTAACTTAATTGAAACATGATTAATGGAGAAGTACATGGATGTGTAGCCATCTCAGAACACGCACACGTGCATGCAGACACTCATTGGCATGATATTTAAGCATAGATTTTATAAAAATAAAACCATCGATTTAGAGCTAATTAAACAGTAGTCAAATCTGCAGGTGTATATAAGTGAGTGAGTCAATGAAGTGAGGGGGGGAGCACTCAGTATGTGGGGGTGGGGCCTTCGTTTCTGCTAGTGGACATGAACTGAGAAACATGCCATGGATGTGGCATTACCCATACATGCAACAGAATATGGCAATAAAGCAACGGATGAATGGACATGGGGCATCATGATAAATGGGATGGGATCCACATCATCATGCATGGAGACCATGCTCCCCCAAGCCATGTGTAAGTGTGTCCATGTTGAAGTTAGTAAGCCAAATGAATTTAGAGAGAGAGAGAGAGATGTGGGCAGAACATAATGGAAGGTGTGGAGAGAACATGATGAAAGTCGGCAACAGTAGGCCCAAGATTTTGATGACCGGACGGATCCTAAAGACTGAAGTTTTCTCAAAAGCTCGAAACTGTGAGAGAAAGAGTTAACTGGTGAAAACAGGCGAGGTCCATTGGAACTCAACGTATCTCGCCTATTTTTACCATCTCTCTCTCTCTCTCTCTCTCTCTCTCTCTATATATATATATATATATATATATATATATATATATATATATGTGTGTGTGTGTGTGTATTTGAAATTTGATAACTCTTGACGAGTTGCTTTTCCAAATAACTAGATCATTTACATCGTTTTGATGAATCGGAAATAAATCGAATAATAATTATATACATTTGAATGCCACCTTTCTTTTTAATGGTAGCGAAACCTTTTTCACTCACCAAATTATTCTAATAAAAAAACGTGTTCATGCATGCTCACATGAGCATTTATTGAAGAAGTGAAACCCAAAAAGATCACAATTCATAATACCTAATCTTGCTTTTTGACCCATGACAGACCAATGTGGTCCGGCGTCCCATCCAAAAATACATGTAGCTGACTCTATTTCACGTGGGAAAAAGCTTTATTTTGGTCCGTTTCTCTCTTGCTCTCTTTTTTATATAAATATATATAGGAATTGGATGATGTTTACCTCTTTAGAAGCATATTATAATGATATTATCTTTTATAATTAAAAAAAAAACTTTTTTATTATATTAATGCTACCGTAAAACAGTAAATAAATATATTATAAGTGAGTAGGATCCATTTTTTCTAGATTATATATAAAGAGTGAGAAAGCTACCCCTTAACTCATGTTTGATCATTGTCTTCTAGTAACATGAATATAATAAAATTGTCTTTCATTATTTTTTAAATACAACATCGTAATCATCCATTTTCATAGATATATATATATATATATAGAGAGAGAGAGAGGTTATTAGATTCTCCTCATATAAAAAAAAACGTGAGTTAAAAAAATAAGGTGCTTACGTATCTAAATACGGTATAAGCAAGCCAACCTTTTCACTTCTTTTTCTTCTTGGACTGTAAGATACATATTAGCTGTTGCCAGGTGGAAACCCAGGCTTGCTGCATGTTGGGAGTCTGAAAGTTGTTCTTTCTCACTCCTTTTTTCAGAAAGGCACACATTATTATTGCCCCATCACGAAAGTGAAAAGGGCAAACCCCTGTAGTTTTATTTTACACAAAAAGTTATTTTACACATACGTTATCTTCCAGAAATAAGAACCTTTTTCTGTGGCTAGACTGTATGTTTGTTCTATCACAAACCTTTTCTCTTTGTTCTTTTTACGATGTAACACGTATGGCTTCACATTCAATTATATAATATATCCAAAAACACATGTATATGCTAACTTGTGCAGTACTTTCTTTTTTTTATATATAAGTAACTATTATAAGCTAACATACTCAAGTGTTATCATCTATCTTGTGTTGATAGATGTGTGAAATTTAAATTCAAAAAGTAAAAAATATTAGTGTAACTAAAGTACATCGGTAAAAGGACATACATATCTAAACAATTTTCAATCAAGATAATTTAAAAAAAAAACAAAAAGTGTACATATAATTAAAGTATCGAGATTTATTTGGATATGTTAGTATGTGTGTATAACAGAGGTGGCACATCCATCCCACCCCAATCTTGAAAACCTGACCGAAAATATGTAGCACTGTGTAATCACCTCACCCTAAAATATTTTCTTGCCATAGGTTTGAACTCTGGGATATTTGCCCCACCCTATATATTTCTTTTAGCTCTCCAACACGAATAATTGCAGTTGAACAAAACCAAGCACAAGGAATGACAAGGTAAACGATAAAATTGGTCTCACACATCATCTTGTCCTTAGAAAGCATATTGCTTCTTTAAGAGGCAGACATTTAGACATGTCTTGATATATTTTGCTGGAGATGGCTTCTTAGCCAGTCCCCCTTTTGCCACAGAAACCATGTCCCCACACTTCCCTTTCACCATCCAACAAAGGATGTGACGCCAAATATGCAATTTTGGGGTTGAGTAATGCATCTACGGTTGAGCACACAGATGTTTTCAGATTCAGATTAGCTTTTAGGTCTAATATTCAGATATATTCTTCCCTTTAATTTTTTTCTTTCACAATTAATGAGATATTATTATAACTGATGTCGGTGCTAAAACCATTTTTGTATGGTTTTTATATGATAGGGATCTTGATATCTTTGTCCAGATCTAAACCTACTTGGGTCCAACCCATATGACCATGTGTGCAAACCAAAACTTTAGAAAGGGACTCAATAGTTATAATGTCCTAGTGGTGTCCCCACCATGTGAACTTGGATTTGGATCAAAGTGACAAGTTGGAACCAGAAGGACCATTTACGTATGCACTTGGTTTGTAGGGCAGAATGCTAACAACAAGGACATGCTTTTATCAGCAGCTTTGATCTTCCTGTTGCAACTCAACTTGAACCAAGAGACAGACCATCAGACATTAACATCATATGAAGAATTAATAGTTAAAGGAAGGCCTTGGCTGCAAGTGATCAAGGTTCTATTCTTGTGAGATCAAGTTTGTGGTTTAGCTGAACCGTAGATTAGTCTCGATTGGGGAGAGAAGAGCCCTGGCCTTGGAGTTTTACACTGGGTGCTCCGAGTATATACCTCCCAAAGGTGTTTTCCTGTAAGAAATTATGAATAATAATAATATTGAAAAAGAAAGATGATGATAATGATAAGAAGGAGAAGAAGTAGTAATAGTAAACGTAGGAGGGTGTAGGTTGCTTAATTAGTCATAACAGAGGAAGGCGTTATTGACACTTAGAAAAATTAAGGATAGAAGTTTCAGATCAATCGGCTCCATGGATATGTTAGTCACTTTCAAACCAAAACTAATCCTTTACCCCCCTCTCCATGGCTACTTCGCACCTCAAAATAAAAGTTTGACTCTCAAAAGAAGAAAGCACTCAGACTTTTTGTTTCATTAAATCAACTTGCTGATGGCCCAAAGATGGGATCATCTTAATCATCACTCTCTCGTGTGTCACTGTGATTCAGAATTCTTTACGAGACAAATATTTGGTCAAGGAAGGTGCTAAACTTGCTTTCGCCATAAAGAAGCATAATAGGATCAGATTATCCTTGATGAGTGCGCACAACTTGCGTTATTATACATGCCTGTTCCAGCATATATACGCTTTCCCACTTAGTATAGATTCTCAATCGTCATGAGGAAATGTCTGATAAAATAACTGCATGCCGATTGAACAGGTTCCTCTGCTCATTTTATAATTAACAAAAATCTCTGACATGATATTGTAAAGGTATCGTATCTACTAAAAGATTTATGATAACCACAAGGGCAACAGTAAGAATCATATTAGTGTCATACATTAACGTTGCTGTTGTCAACATACTTGTCTTTCTAATTAGTAATAGTGCATCACTATTGGTATATTTTATTTGGCATTGATGAATTAATCTAGACGTTTTTGCTCACGATCAGCTATTCATTTGAATAAATTACACAGGTAGTGAAGGAATTTGGCCAACTTCTGTTGTTTGCTTGATTTAACTGCCCAGTTAACCATGTACAGAAGCTACTTTCAGACAAATATTACATACCTGCCAGCATCTGTTCTTCGTCAATCTGATGCTCATCTTTAAATAAATCCAAATTATTCATCTAAGTAGAAGGCAGCCATTGACGCTGTCACACTGGAAGGATGAGGAGGTGAAAAGGATTTTGCAAGTTTAAGGTCGAATCATCGTTCTAGGCATTTGGCGTAATTGAAATTAGATGGTATGTTTATTGGGAATGTTTAGGATGGTTTAGACATGTAGGAAGAGATTGACCAAAGGAAGTTCTCATAGTATAGTATAATATGAGAAACTAGATTGTGAAAATATAAAAAATGAAGATAAAGATTATAAAAGTATTGAAAGGATAATAAAGAATGATTTAGCTTGTTGAATTGACTGCCAACATCATACATTATCAGGCTCTATGAAAACAAAGAATCAATACAGTCAATCCATCTAGTACGAGAAAATGCTTAGTTATTGCCGAATTTCTTGAATAGGTGTTTGTTTGTGTTAAAGAATAACTGAAAACTCTTAGTCTATTAATTTTACGTAGTATCCTTTTCATTTAGCATATGTGATTTTGTATAGATCTGGTGTTTAAATGACTAATCTGCTAGTATTTCTACAAAGAGGTTTCATTACCCTAAAAAGCAAACAATAAGAAGCAAAGGAGTAACGGGTGGAGCCATTTGGCTTAAAGAGGACTCCTTGTTCAAGGCTTTTCGCATGTCAAATATCGATGGTGGAGTAATCCATTCTATGGTGATGCCTTGCAAGGATGATTACTACATTGTGTCTGTCTAGTGTAAGATTTTTTATATTGACATTTCTTTTTTTATTTTTATTTTTGTTGTATGCTACTACTCTATGGAGCCTACTTTGTACTTTTTTTCTCTAAATAAAGTTATTTCTTGTAAAAAAAAGATGGTCATATCTATCATTTAGAAGACAGTCTTATAAGATTCCTTCTGTCTTATCTCCCTGCCGGGTTGACTTTGAAGGTGATGAGTATGATGCCGGGACGCATATCAATTAGTCTGCCAAACCCAGCTTGCCTATATATTTTTGGGTGATAGCTTTATTTCTTTTCTTTTCTTTTTTTGTTACAAGAGGAGGCTGAAGCCTCACACACACATGCACCATCTAACACACATGCACCATCTAGGAGTCAAACTCTCCGCCACCACCACTAAGTGCTAGAGCGCCCTGCCGTTGAGCCAACTCTCTGGGTGTTGGGTGGTAGCTTCTTGTTGGAAAGGTATGAGTATGAACCACCAGAACAAAATAAACTTTTTCCCTTAAAATGGTATTAAGAGCTCGGTTATTAGACCTATTTATTTATACTGTTTATTAATCATGGTGGGTCTTAATTGTAGTTTATTTGATTAGTTTTTATAATACATACTATTACAAGTAAAGAAGAAAATAACAATCCAATCTTTGTGAAGAAGTTACATTTACCAATTTTTGCTAATGAAAAACTAGAAAATAAGTCTGACGAAATGCTTTTGCTTGTCCTTATCGCCTTTTTTTCAACAATTTAATGCATTAAATAGATAAAATATTGGATTAAATCATGTTTCCAATTTCACGTATTGACTTGTCGAAAAGCCTTTGCAAGGGTAAGCCCATAAATTAGTGGCCCCCTTCAAATCCAACCTATTGTAGGCATGATAGATCCACTCTTTTGATCTGTGGAACTTAGAACAAAATTTTAGGTTTGACCATATTCCAAGAATTGATTAATATGCCATCGACAATGGTCCATGGCCACCACATCATGTCATCCATAAGCTGAAAGCCTCATTTGATATATCTTCGAAAGGACGAGCACTAATCATGTCCATTTCGATCAAGTGGGAGACAATTTCCAATTTGTAACGTGTGGCATGCTTAGAAGGGAAACAGGAGAAGGCAACAATAGAAAGATGCAAAGGAGAAAGAATCCATAGAGCTTTGTCTGAATGGCATACACTTCATAAAAGTTTAAGGCACATCATTATTAACTGTCTTGTAACGGAACGCCATAAAGGAGCTTGGCCCTACATGAATATTTATGATCACTTAAACTCTATTATTTATATATATATATAGAGAGAGAGAGAGGATAGTCCATATGCATACTCATCCATGCTAAGATCAATATTATAAAAAATCATATTATACCATATGATGCAATATGTGTATCGGATACTGTTGAGGTATAGTTTAGTTGTGTTTAGACCCCACTAAGGTAGGTTCTTTCGCTTTTCTTCCATGTCTGTTCTTTCTTTTCTTTAAGATCAACTACTTTCTCTCTAAAAATCCTATATGGATTCAATATTCTTTAATAGTCATCAATCCTAAGTTAAAAAATGAGACCTTACAACGATGTATGCATGTGATTTAGTTTGTTTTGACGTTGAATATGTTGTCTCTTGATACAGTGCATAGTTTTCTAATTTTTTAATGATTTAAAAAATCACCTATATTGTACGATACTGGTGTATCGATACCCCATGCGATATGGGATCGGATACGATATTTACATTGACTAAGATCTTTTAAAAGATCTCAATTGTTTGATCTCTAACGTAAAAACCAAAATAGAAACAAGTGTATTAAATCCAACTACAAAACTATCATTGTACTTTTTGACTTTTTAAATTGAAATTTGAATTGTTGATCTCACCAGTCAAACGATTGACATCTTTAACAATTTTTACAGCATATCAATGGGGTGTGTATATTTATCACCATCTCTCTATATATAAATACGTAAACAATACATAAATACATACTTACATAATATATGTGTATGTATATATGCACAGGAAGCCACTAGAAATTATTTGTAGCCACTGCAGGCAATGCCCATTGTTTTTGGAAACAATCCTGCGAAATCGCCTGTCCTGACTGTTGTCCTTCTTTGTTAGATTAGCAACTCTTTCAAATAAGAAGTGCAAGACCTTCAAAGCTGCATTATGCACATATTCCTCCATTTAGAATACGCAGCCATAGATTTTTATCCTTGAATCGTTTTCTATTGTTTTCCCCCGTATGTTGGCTGTTGGCATCAGCAATCCCATTGATGGCGTTGATCTCTTTAGTTCGGGTTCAGTACAACCATTTGGAATCTGCATTTTCTCTATTCCCAAAGGAAAGTATATATGTTTCTCTTATCAGTACGACCTGTAACGAAGTATGTACAAAGGGCAAAAGCTCGCTTGGCTACAGGGGGACGACTCACAAGCTGAAGGTCCTGGGTTTGATACACACGGCTTGCATTTGGCTTCGGCATCCCAGCCCTCCTCATTCTACCAAAAGGACTTGTAACCAAGTAAAGTACAACTTAATGTCAATGATCTGGTTAAGATTAACATTCAATTATAACGGCCATGATGATATACTGGAGTATTTTGTGACGATAACAATGACATAAATAATTGTATTGGTCGCAGACTTTGAGAAGATGACGATCATGGTGTATACGATTGTGTTGGAGATGAAAGATGCTCAGCCTTCGTGTCTTACATGAATTTTGTCTAAATTCAGAGAAATATAAAAGAGAAAGAAAGTTCCAGATAGTAGCAGTAACAACTCAGGTAGAACCCTCAAAAAGAGAGGAATAAGCTTTGGGTTAGCATCCTTGTTATAGAATTCACTGCAAGTATCAAGGGCCACGTGAACAGTATCATACGGTAAACTATGTCAGAGAGTACGTAAATGAATATATCTATCAGTGTAACTTCGAGCCGATCCTCACACTGTTTGATGCATCATAAAGCATTCCAAAGCATCAGCTGCTCATTGTACTCCACTCTGTGATGTTTAGTACTAGTGGAGTTGGCATCTGTGTGTGTGTGTGTGAAGAATGAGTAATCTTTTGCTGATGAAGTCACTGTTTCATGCCAGCATAGGTTCATTTTGAGTGGATGGAAAATCAAAGAACAACTCATTTTTGTTTGCCATTATGGCAGAAGAATCAAAAGCGGAAGACCCACCAGCAACACAGAGAAGCAAAAGGGAAGATTTTTCACATGGCATTGAGAATGTTGGCTGGTAATGATGCCCAAGCTTTTGGGGTCTTTCAAACCCAAAAAACCAGGTTCTTGACTTGGCAAACCTTGTGCTCATGCACCACCCATGAACCTAAAAAAGGGCAGAGAGATCAAGGAGATGCAAACCCTGTTGTTTGTCTTGGACCCTTGCACAAGATACATTGTTTGGACACACCATGGCAGGTTTATTGACAGAATCACATGACATGTCAACCCACAATTACCTAATGACCTTGTTCAACTACCCAACAAAAAAGCACAAGCAATGCTGTCAGAGTCAGCTTTCCGAATCGATTTGCTTTCTAAAATGATTAAGAGAAACAGACAAATCTAACAGATTCGGAAAGTTTGAGATTAAAGGATGAAGAAATGCTTGAAAATTTATAAGGGCTAACTAATATGAGAACAAGACAGGCCCAATCGGTTAACCTGAGGATATGATTCGATTCAATTCGAGCTACTGATACCTAGTTTTGTTCTGATTCAAGTAATGCAATGTGTCAGTGGATCCAAGGAATTGATGCAATGGGGTCATCATGTTAGTCCTCTTGTCACAAAGCATGATATGCTGTGAGAGTCCTTGTGGTTTCACTGCAAATTCTGGCGCATTAGGTACTTTCTAATTGGGTTTGGCTTCATCTGAGACAAGAATTGATTATGATAAACCAGCCAAACTGCTGAACAAATGATCCACAGTGGACCTTGTACTTTTGATCAATCAGTTCATCTGTCCTAGCACTAATCTGATCTAAGGGGGATCCATCCTGGGCCCAGGGTGAAACATGTACATTTTCAAAAGGTTATGGCTCGATTCGTTCATGAGATGAATGAATTATATATGCTGTCTAGACTTAGCTGCTCAACATGTAGGCTCATGTACCAAGTCTTGTGCACTTTTACTGCGCCAACGATCAACTTCTTACTTGCATCGCGTTAAGTCTAACCGTGGCTTACGTTCTCTGTATTGGTCTCAGTGCCCATTAGTGTTCTTCATGGAGACGCTATGTCTTCTCCTTCCTTTTGAATTGATACTTGGTTCCCACTAACAATCTAATTACAGATTGACAGAGCAGGTCAGTAGACTTGAGAGAGAGAGAGAGAGAGAGAGAGAGAGAGAGAGAGAGAGAGAGAGAGAGAGAGAGAGAGAGAGAGATGGTCCATGGATGTTATGTAATTATTTCTCTTAATTTTATTAAGATATGTTTGGGATAATGGGGATACTGCCAAATAGGCTCCACATTGAACTGGACCGCATTTCCAAATTCAATTGATCGAAGTTCGGGGTTCGAGAATTTGATTAGTTGCAGACTTTGTTCTTGCTAACAAACACTGGCGGTACATGGCTGAAAAGCTTTACCCAGTATATTTCAGAAAGGAGAGATTTCAAATCAGCATCTTTCAGTTAATCTTATCAGAAAGTACAATATATGATTGTCCATTGAATCTTTTGAAATAATTGTACTTAACAAGCATTCTTCAGAGGATCCAGTATACTATTCTCATGCCTGATGCCGTTCATGCTATCGAACAAGGATAAAAGTAAAAGAAATATCTGCATAATTGTGTACAGCATGCAGCAGCATTCAACCCTAAGAGGGAGGCACAGTTTGCATAAGTTGAGTTCCCCGCCATTCATCTCCACATAGTTTAGAGCCAGTTTTTTCCTCGTTTTGCTTTAATGTAGCTTTGGGGAGGTCTCGCTGATTTGCTTCATTTGAGACCAAATTGTTCAGGACAATTCATGTCGAAGATCAAGTACCAGCTTCATTTTCAAACTTTCCTGAGTTCCTTTTTTTCTCTGAACAGGGCATACAATGACAGTGTAACTTTTACGGTTCGTACGACATGAAAACCAAAATCAAAAGAAAGCATTTATCCCACACTAAGGGGGTCGGATACATGGATCCTTTTGGCCATTGTTCTCGATCATGTATAATACTAGCATTTAACTCTAAAAACGCATGATCATGTTTTATTGTTTCTTCTGAATACTGTAACACTTTCCAGCATACTTATAAGTTTTTCAATTGGTTTAGAGATTAGCAGCCTATAATCTTTCAACCAACGTTGTAAATATAGTACCCGCTCATAAGATACAATACAATGATATCATATATTAGTACTTCAACTGATAAGATCCAACTATATTTTTTCTACTCTAGCAGTGTATGTCATACTGTATGACGAAGCATCACAGAACAACCTAGTGTATCTACGGTTTTTATAGTTTTTTTTGTGTGTGTGTGATGGGGAGTGTTGCAAGATGCAGAAGCCTCTGGGTGTAGAACTCATAACCTTCCACTTGTGAGTCGGGCCCCTAGCCAGGTGAGTTATTGCTTGTTGTGCAAAAAATTTGTTTTTTTTATATTTTTTATATACTTTCTTATTGATCAAATCTTTTGTTGTTTCTATGTTTTCTATCAATATTTGACATTTCCTATTTTCCCTGATTATTTACAATATTTTTATTTTTAAATTTTTAATCTATTTTCACTTATTGAATGCAAATCCATCTTGTGATATCA
The DNA here is from genome assembly GCA_036023115.1 of Brasenia schreberi. Lineage (NCBI taxonomy): Eukaryota > Viridiplantae > Streptophyta > Magnoliopsida > Nymphaeales > Cabombaceae > Brasenia > Brasenia schreberi. The sequence continues at coordinate 23,302,609 of JAYKKT010000081.1, forward strand.
GTATTGCATATGCATCTGTTGCAATATAGAGTCCGACCCACTTTTTACAGCATTGCTTCACCAATTTTTATTTAAGTGGAAACTATCCAAAAGCAATTCCATACTTTTTACTTTTTATCTAAGATGCATCGCAATGTCGAACATCGGATAGAGATAACTTTTCTTCCTTTTGGAGAGCAGATATTATGATTTTAGATGATGTTTTCACACAACTAGCTCAACTTTGCATAGCACACATGTACAACCATGCAATAGTCATTCATGAGCATACAGCAGCCACACTTCCTTCTCGATCCATAGGCCCTGAAGAACGGGAACTCGGATTCGCCAATGGTGCTTCACTTGGCATACAGGGCAGCTCATTTACCATTGATTAGTTTAAACCAGCAGCCCTTAAGAACAAGAGCTCGAGTGTGAAAATGTTTGAGAAGTTTGGAGGATGTAGAACCCAAAAGAGGTGATTGGGTACCGAACAAAACCAAGCATCTTCCCGCATTAAGTCGGGTCAGCTACATGGATTCTTAGTTGCCATAGAGATCATCTCCTGTAAATGGTATTTCTTTGTCCTCATAAGAAGATATAGGGCATTCTCTTGCATTGATTCCTCACTTTCCTCTGGCAATCATATCCTAAGTTCCTAACTATTCCCTTAACTCGATTGATTAAAGTTAATCTCTTCATTTTCTTAAAGCAACCATGGTTTTCTTGTCAAACCCTCTTTATGCAAGTCCCCTCCTCACCAAACCTTGCCTAGAAAATCCAAAATTGAAGCTGAAACCTAAACCAAGCCTTTTTCCACACTAAGTGGGGGTCGTCTATATAGAATGTATGATGCAATTGAGCTTAATCCGGTGTTAAATTTAGCTTAATTTGTGTATCTTATATGCTCTTTAAGTTTTCTAATTTGTTTGAAATCATTGTCGATCGGATTATCGTCTTTCTTATTCCTTCTCAAGTGTTCACGAAAAGTCACAGTGTAAACTGTTTAATATGAGTATGGAGCCAAGTTAGTGCATGTAGATGCTCTAGAAATGTCTCCTTAATAGATTTCAACTCAGGCCCAGGTCACACTTTCATAAGACTCCTCAGTGTTATAAACAGAGGTGCAACAGGGCACACTAGCACCGTTGCTGCTGGTGGGGAGTTTGATTCCGTGCATGTGTTGGTGTGTGTGTGTGTTAGGCTTCGGCCTCCTCTTGTAACAGGGAAAAAAACCTAGCATCTTCAGTGGGTGCCACTACGTAGAGCAGTATGCTACTGCTGAAACATGGAAGAATAGATAAGAGATCAAAACACTGTGCATCCATCAATTGCTGGTCAATCAAAAGAGTGAGCTAATTGAGCTAATACCCTGGTGGGCACATGAAAGACTAAAATCATTATGCATTAGAAAGAGAGAAGACAAGCACCGAAATGGACACATGAAAGACTAAAGTGAAGTCAGTGCAAGTTGTTAATCTATAGACGTCTCCTGAGTTGGGTGTGGGGGGGGGGGGGGGGGGTTCATTTTGCTGAATCGAGTAAAAGTTACCATTTCTGGTAAGTGTCCCTAATTTTTTAATGCATTGGGAGAGTAGAACCAAAGCACCAAAATGGGCATACTCTTTTCTTTCTAAATTAAAACATGGAATGGCGTGCACCCGGAGGTATGCTATTTGACACCACTAGCAACGGCAGATTCACATTGAGACGAGGTGAGACAGCCGCCCCATATATGAAATTTGAGAAATCAATAAGAAAATTATAGGACATGACGGGATCTACAGATACAATACATGATTCGCCCCACCTTAAACACTCTATTGGATATTTTCCAAACCCTACCAAAACTTTTAGATCTGCTACTGCTCACTTGTTTTCTATTACTGAGGGTGCATGTGTGTTTTAGGCTTCCGCCTTCCGTTGTAACAAAAAAAAATGAAGTGGTTTGGTATAATCAAGCACTCAACCCCCTCTTTATGTTCTGCTCAAAAGATGCAGCGATGGAGGGAGATCCCAAATCCATGTGCGGCTCAATTTATTGCCGAGTTTTTACTTTTTCTTTGGTTACAACTGGAGGCGGGAGCCAGGTTATGCACGCCACAGGAGTCGAACTCGTGACCAACATCACACGAGCCAAGAGCCCTACCAGGTGAGACATCCCCAAGTTTAGCTATGCATTAAAGATGCATTGAGGCATGTGTGTTTGGGTTGAAATATGCTTCCAATTTGAACCCGGGTTGAAGTTAAGATCAAATCATACATCTGGATCATGGTCACAGCCACCTTGTGTACTTGTTCTCATGACCAACAAGGGGTAGTACACGAACATTTACCAGTTTCCGTCAATTAGGACTTTCGGCGTATGACACGAAAGCCTAGGTTGGCTCCCAGCTCCTGCTCTGGAGGCGAGGGGTCCTGAAGAGAACTACTAATCTCACATTAATCAAACCAAGCTTTTTCTCACGTTACGTGGGGTCAGCTGCATGAATTCTAGATGACCGCTTCAGCTTGATCTCGAGTCATATTAGCATAAAAAAAGTAATATCTCCCTCTATTTAAATAGATAATTTCTTGCATAGAGCTTCATTTGGTGGAATGCTGTTCTAGATATAATCATAAAGGATGAAACATGTGCACTGCAATAACGGTGAAGGTAAAAATATGTTGTACCGAATTATATAAATATGATCTTGCTCTTTCGAATTTCAATGAGTGTGATCCTTGACGGGTCGAAGCAACAAGTAGGAACCCCATGTAGCCAATAACATGTAATGTAAAGAAATACTTGGTTTTGATTTCATTTGAAGACCACGAGCAAGATAAAATAGCCTCCTATCACCAATATCATGAATAGAACTAGAAATACCTAAAAAAATGTGTTTTTTAGCCCACATTAATGGATTAATTTGACCCCCCACTTTAATGGAGGAGAAACTAACACACCTCCAAGCCCCCAACCAAAGCTCATCTTACATGGTTGGTACTGAACATGAGGGCGGCTGTGCAAGACTAGCCACAATTACAAAACGAGTTCACATGACATAGCTCATCTTATATGCAGAACCACGGTTTAGAACCAAAGCAAACCAGAAACCAATGGCTTTGTTTGGTTTGGTTCGGTTCAGTTTTATGTTTGATTTGGTTCTCCAAAATTTAAGAATCAATCATATTGGTTTGGTTTGAGGTTTAGCTTAGAACTGAACCAAACCCGAGCATGAAAACCCCTGTCCACTACATATTTGGAGCATTTAGTCTCTCCTTTTCTTATGAAACAAACACCTAAGAAGAAACTGAGAAAGGATATCAGAGAATGCACTGCATACCTGCCAGCTATGATGCACCTGAAGCCACAAACCATCTTACATAAGAACTAAGAGAGCAGCTTATGAAAGTATCATGACGATCACCCTTTTGGCAGCATAATGTCTTTGGTGACATTCTGTATTATTTACATCAAGTAGATAATTCACTCATTGAGCAATCCGTGGTTCTAATGGACATGAATGGCGGCAACAGCCGAGACCATGGAATCCACACCACAGACGTTGCGACCCCTGCAAATCTTGTAGTATCCTTTCTCCCCCCACCCTTCTCCCCACGAGTTCTTAATGATCCAGTAAGGCTTCTGCTTGAGACGCAGGGGCGCATATGCCTCGGCGCCGTAGCCCACAAGAAGCACTCCGTGGTCCAACCTTCTGCTGCAGATGTATGGGCATGAAACGCCTCCAATGTAGGTTTGCATGAAAACAGCATTGATCCCAACTGCAATGACGGTGCAATACCAACATGGCAATGTCAAGCACAGAAGTTTAAACCTTTATTCATGGCAAAGGGAAAAAGAACTTTCACTAATTACCTGCCAGTGGCCCGTACTTCACAAGATTTGCTGCAATCTGATCTTCGTCGACAGAAATGGTGCTGAAGTTAGACTGATGCAGCGATCTTGTTCTTGTCAAACTTGCAAGTGCCTTTATCAGTTCCGGTATAAGGATAGTCTTCCTCTCTCAAGTCCACCAGCTTTCATTGCATATTCAAAAGCATTGGTCATTAGTCCACTGTTGCACCCTGAGTCGCAAGATGATGCTTCTGACGGATCACACTGTAAATTTGAATCATTAGTTGGCAGGGGAACTAATATTGTTTGACCATCAAATGCGGTTAAGCTTGAAGCATAAAACACAAGTACAGTGAAGGCTCAAGATATGAAGGCAAGCCATTGATCAAGAACAGGAACAAGGCATACATCAAATAGGTAACTATCAGATGAAAATATTATCAGAAATTAGAGACAAATATCCATACAGTCAACAAACTACAATGAGAAACACCAAAAGGAGATAAGTCTATCGTTGAGGAATCCATGGACACGTCACGATACAATTATGAAACCACCCAATATAATATCAAGGCGGGTGAACTACTCTCCTCTAGCAGAAAAGCAAATCTGGTTAGAACCCGAAACCAAAACACATTCCCCACCAAAAACAGCAAAAGATGTGAACTTTAGTAAAGAACGTTGGGAAGACAGTACTTTTTCTGCTTGAAAATGGCAGTGCAACTGGTGTAGTAACAACAAACTGTCATGATATAGAAGACTAAAAATAGAATGGAATGGAATGATTTTAGAAAACTCTCTCTCTCTCTCTCTCTCTCTCTCTCTCTCTCTCTCTCTCTCTCTCTCTCTCTCTCACACACACACACACACACACACACGGGTTAAGATTTCACTGGCAAACAGACCCATGGCAGAAAATTTTGACAGGATCAGATTTCTCAAAGACCTAGCAAGAAATGAACTGAAGTCAAATGTCTAGACGGGGTAGGCTACATGGATTCTTTATTTCCACAGATCCCTATAGTGTGTCAGATAACTCACAATAAGCTAGATCATTTTTTATTGTTTCTTTCCAACACTTTTGTGGTCGTCCTCTAGCTCTTTTAATACTTTCCAAATTTAGTTTTTCTAACCTTCTTATGGGTTCTTCTTTTGATCTTCTTTCTATATGTCCAAACCATCTTAAACGATATTCTCTCATTTATCCTCTATTGGTGCCACTCCTAATTTGTTTCTAATAACCTCATTATGTATACGCTCTTTTCTTGTATGCCATCTCAACATCTTCATTTCTGTCACATACATCTTTTGTACGTGTTGATGATTAACTGCCCAACACTCAGAACCATAAAACATGGCAGGCCTAATTGCTGCTCTATAATATTTACCTTTTAACTTTAACGGTATCTTCTTATCACAAAGAATACCTAATGCTCCTCTCCATTTTAACCAACCAACATTAATTCTATGCATAACATCTCCATCAATTCTTCCATCACTCTAAAAAAATTGACCCTAGGTATTTAAAACTTTCTTTTGGGGATGCAATGTGTGCCAATTTTAATTTTTATGTCCTCTGAGGTAACCAAATGATCAAACTTACATTCCATATATTCTGTCTTTGTTCTACTAAGTCGGAGGCCTTTGCTTTCTAATGTCTCTCTATAGTTCCAATTTTCTATTAACTTTTTCCTTAGACTCCTCCACTAATACAATGTCATCTGCAAATAACATACACCAAGGTACTTCATCTTGAATATGTTTTGTTAACTCAACCATCACCATTATAAATAAGTATGGACTTAAAGTTGATTCTTGATGTAACCCAATATTAACTTCAAAGAAGTCTGTCATTCCTTCATGAGTCCTCACACATGTTTTTGCACCATCATGCATGTCTCTTATAAGGTTAATGTATGTCAATGGGATACCTCTTTTTTCTAAAGTTCTCCAAAGAACCTCTATCGATACTCTATCATAAGCTTTTTCTAGATCAATAAATATCATGTAAAGGTTTTTCTTTTTTGCTCTAAAATGTTCCATAAGACGTCTCAAAAGGTGAATCGCTTCAATAGTACATCTGCATGGCATGAATCCAAATTGGTTTTGTGTTGTACTTGATACTTGTCTTAACCTACATTCGATAATTCTTTCCCATAATTTCATAGTATGGCTCATTAACTTGATACCTCGATAATTCGCATAATTTTGAATGTCTCCCTTGTTCTTATATGTGGGTATAAGTGTACTTGCTCTCCATTCCTCGAGCATCTTTTGGTTTTTTCATATTTCATTAAATAATCTTGTGAGCCAAGTGATTCCTATGTCTCATAGTATTTTCCAAACTTCTATAGGAATATTATATGGTCCTACCGATTTACCACCCTTCATATGTTTAAGAGCCTCTTTGACTACATTCTTTTGAATACGTCGGTAGAAATTGTGGTTTATATACTTTTCTGATTTGGCTAACTCTCCTAAGTTAATACTAACATCTTTATTTTCATTAAAAAGCTTATAAAAATAGTTTTTCCATCTATTTCTTATATTATCATTTGCCACTAGAATTTTTTCATCCTCGTCTTTGATGCATCTAACATAATTAAGATCTTTAGTTTTCTTATCTCTAGCCCTAGCTATCCTAAAAATATCTCTTTCACCCTCTTTTGAGTTGAGTTTTTTATATGAATCCTCTCAAATTTTAGCTTTTGCTTCACTCACAGACTTTTTTGCTTTTGCTTTCTTATAAGCCTCTAAAGTTTCACTAGTTTTCTTAGCATAATGTAATTTGTAGCATGCCCTCTTTACCTTGATTTTATTTTGCACTACTTCACTCCACCACCAAGCTTCTTTTTGTGCTGGTACACCTCCTTTAGATACACCTAACACATCTTTCGCCACTTTCCTAATATGTATAGCCATATTGTTCCACATATCACAGGGTGTACCAACATAATTCCAAACATCTCCTTGAAGGACTTTCTGTTTAAATATATCTTCTTTCTCACTTTTGAGGTTCCACCATTTAGTCCGAATAGCTCGATGCACTCTTTTCTTCTTTGTCCATTTTTTATTTGTAAATCCATAACTAAAAGTCGATGTTGGGTGGTTAATCTTTCTCCTGGAATTACCTTGTAATCTTTACAACAAGCTCTATCTTTTTTTCTACAAATAAAGTAATCAATTTGTGTTTGTGATAAGCCACTCTTATAAGTAATTAAATGTTCATCTCGCTTTTTGAAGATTGTATTGACTATAAAGAGATCAAATGCCATAGCAAAATTTAAAATCTCCATACCTTCCTCATTTATATCCCCAAAACCAAAGTTTTCATGAATCCCTTGATATCCTAATACCTCTTTACCGACATGTCCATTTAAGTCTCCTCCTAAACAAATCATCTCCCTTTGTGGAATCTTTTGAATCACCTTATCTAACTCTTTCCAAAAAACTGTCTTTATACTATCTTCTAGTCCTACTTGGGGTGCGTAAGCACAAACTATATTCAAAACCTCTGCTCCTAACACTAATTTCAACGTCATAATTCGGTCACCATATCATTGTATGTCTACTACACTATCCTTTAAATCTTTATTTATGGTAATACCAACTCCGTTTTGAGCCTTTTCTTTACCTGAGTACCATAATTTAAAACATGTATCCTCTACCTCCTTTGCTTTTTCTTCAACCCATTTTGTCTCTTATAAACATAGAATATGAATCTTTCTCCGAATCATATTATCTACCACCTCCATTACCTTACCGGATAATGTTCCGATATTCCAAGAACCAATATCAATCTTATTATCTAGGACTAGCTTCCTTACCCCCCACATCCGTCCATAATCAAAATGCGGAGACCCTCTCTGAAAATTATTCACGCAATGTAGCGGGATTGACTTCTTTACCCACACTCATCCATGATGTGGGAACCCTCTCTGCAATTGATTCACTACATTCCGGGCGAAAATATAGTGGCCCGTGCTTACTTATTACTACATTCGGGCTCTGCAGCACGTCGCTAGGCGGGGATGCCCCAAAGCAATGCTCATAATTTTTATAATCCATGTTATAAAAATCCGACGAAGTTTTACGCTGGTTGTCGGAAACCTAACACAACCCTCCTCCTTTATCCGGGCTTGGGACCGGCAATGCTAAGGGTGATCCCTTACATGGGCGGAGTTAGTTTCAAACTTTAAATTAGATAAAAAATATTTCGACTTTTGGCCACATCATGGACATATTTTTCCTTGAGAACCAATGAAGAAGTACTCATTGGTATAATATTCCTAAAGTTCCCATTTTCCCTTAAAACTAGCGTTTGAAGAACAGTAGCATATGATGGCGTCAGTGTAGACTATGTTTCTTTTTCTCCTATAAATTATGAAGAAGCAAAATACTTTAAGAAACTGTAGCCTTTGGGTTTCAATGCCAACAGGTTGGAATTCATCATATTGAAAGATGTACTTTAAGACTAATCTATCACTTAGAATCAGAATATGCCACTTCTCAATCCACTCCCTAATGCACCAGGCCATACACCACAAACCATATTTTGCATTCATTCTCTTGTCAATTATAAATGATCAACTTAATGACATGACTCCTGCCAATGGATGAAATCCTAGCCATACAGTGATTCAGTTATGCAGAACCCACAAGTCATTCGGGGCACCAATTATAGAAGTTAGTATCATGAGCTACAGCAGCACCTAAGTTCTCGATCAAATAACTTAACCTCAATGCTTCATGCAGACTATCAAAATTGTTAAGACTCTGAAGAAATGAAGCTGACACACAAGAACTTGGAGCAGAACCTTTGGTAATGGTGCCACGGGCCAAGTTAGAGTTTTAGACGGAAGGTTCATCAGCCACGGACAGGATGACCTTGACATGGAGACCAGATCAAGCAGCATGACCGGATTGGGCCATGCCTAGCAGGCTGTTTGATGAGGAATTTGCTTTCCTAAGAATGTGGAGGCTTTGACACAGAAGCCACTGACTGTCTACTTAACCGCCAGAGGCAGGGGCCTCTGCCTAACCCCATCTTGAGTACATGTAAATGTTAGCACATGAAGACGGCCAGTGAAGGAAGAAAGAAAAACGAACAATAAAACCTGAATAACTTGAGTAGGATACATAAGGGCAACTGTCAACGACATTCAAAAGCATGCACAGGAAAAGTAAAAGCTGCGCTCCAAGAAGCAGCCAAGAAAAGGGAAATGCGATACTCTGATCTGAAGAAGATCGAACGAGGAGTGAGGCGACATTTTCATGATGACATCACAGTAGTAGTTGTATTTCTGGAGCACAATCTTATAAGCAAAGCAAGCTTGAACGGAACCAGTTTCAATGTCTCTATCAGAGGCGGAGGGAGAACAGTTCCTGCAAATTGTTTAGATTCTTTTGCCGCACCAGTGGATCATGGTAACTCCCGCGGAGCTCATGCCCAAGTTCAGGATTCTATGTGTTGATGGAAAGGGTTTCAATTTTAATGAACATTGACCCCCCTATTGCAACGTCCAACTAGAAACGGGGGTTTGGGCAGAAAAGGAACATGAAGATTACTAATAATATCCGAGGGATCATCTATTCCTGAGTAGTCACTGTATATTTGTAACATGGGTCAGGGTTTTTGCTTGCCTTCCTCTGTTTCTGATTGTATGTACACATCTTGTCATGAAACTTGTTAAAATTTCTTTCTTATTGTAGAATAATTTTGATAATTTGTTTCTTGAATGCAGAGAATCGTTGGCGATAAATGGCTAACTGGTTGCCACATTCATCCTTACCTACTAGTGTACTTGTTTGTCTAGAACTTGCCACATTCATCCTTACCTACTAGTGTACTGGTTTGTCTAGAACTTGACTGCATCAATACAAGATCAGTCAAAAGGTCTTATTGGATTTTATAAGAATTCGTCTGCACTTTTTATAGAGGAGACAAATAAACTTAAAAGTTTGCGGAAACTCACATCTTAAAGACATCTGCACATCACCGATTTTCTTGGAGAAGTTCGTACAACGTGCAGTATCAACGAAGCAAGAAACAAAAGAACTCACCGGTTCCAATTTCCAAGAGACCTGAGGCCTCCAACACCAACGATAGATTGCTTAAAGCTTATTGAAAACTGGAGACACTGGGAAATGGCAGTCACGAATATCGTCCCTTCAAAATGTTTTGGCGAGAAATCCTCTACGGATTTTGGAAACACTTTTGGTGAATTAAAATAACAAAGAATTAGTAAAAACTAAAACTGTGTTTAAAATTCTAAGGACCACAAAGATGGTGTTCATTTTTGGAGTGGTTACTTCTTATTCAATAACCTGAATATTGTGGTTGTATCCTCGAGAGTTTATGTGATCCATGCAGTAAAAAAGAGTTCAAGTAAGGTGGCTGTTGTAGAGATTCGAGAGACGCATAGCGGAAGATTAAACAAGAAATATTAATAACATTGAAGAGAGAATATGAGAGATCGAAGGAAGGGGTAGATCTCTAATGGAGGTCGTCCCCTCTCTTTCTCTCTCTTTCTTACTCAAAACCTCTTAACTCTAATACAACCTATCTTATATAATGAGTTGTAAAATATCAGAAATTACAAAACTAATACTAAGAACACTCATGTTAGGAGTGGGATACTTCGAACTCCAAACTTGCCAAAAAAAAACTTCTTCATTTGTCTTCTTGACTGATCCAATCTTCAACAACTTCTTTTGGCTACAACATCTTCAACTCAGCCTTTCTCACTGATCATCTTAAACAGCATCTCTGGCTGCAACACCAACTCAGCCTTCATAGCTGATCATTTTAAGCAGCATATCTGACTGCAACATCAACTCAACATTCCTAGCTGATCATCTTAAGTAGCACATCTAGGTGCAACATCAACTTAGCCTTCTTGGCTAATCATCTTAAGCAGCATCTTTGGCTGCAACATCAACTCAGCCTTCCTAACTGATCATCTTAAGCAGCATCTCTGGTTGCAACATCAACTCAGCCTTCCTGGCTGATCATCTTAAGCAGTATCTCTCGCTGCAACATCAACTCAGCTCTCCTAGCTGATCATCTTAAGCACTATCTCTGGCTACAACATCAACTCAGCCTTCTTGGCTGCAACATTCTTCATCAGCCTTCATAGCTGCACCAATCTTCAGCAGCTTCTTTGGCTTCAACATCTTCAACTCAGCCTTTCTAGCCGATCAACTTCAGCGTCTTCTTTGACTGCGAAATCTTCAACTCAGCTTTCTTGGTTGGTCATCTTCAACAACTTCTTTGGCTACAAAACACATTTTAGTAGTTCTCATGACTGCAATCTTCACAAGAATTGATAGATTGGAGACATTTCATCCCATCTGCCCACAACTCTACTTCGGCACCCACACATGTCTACCTCTCTTTCTTTTGTAACTCATCAGTATGACAATCCATTCAATCTCACTCTTTTGCAACACGTACTAATCTTCTGTACTATTTTCCTAAATTTTTTCAGCTCTCTTAAACATTTCCTCAAACACTTGATATTCATGTTAATCATCTCTTCTTCAGCATTTCATCGAACACTTCATATGTATCATTCATCTGCTGACACGCTTTTCCATACAAGCTTTGTTTACGACAGAACTTCATCATCATTAGTCTACAACTAATGCTTTATCAAGCAAGCAGCTTTCACATCATACCATAGCCATAGCAAGGCTTTCAATAGCAATATCATCTCCAAATGCAGCAGCAAGACCATCTATGTTCAAACTAATGGCTTTCCCTCCTGTATTAGGGTCTCTTATGACAAGAACCTTTGTGTCGCTACCCACAATAACATCAACTCGGACAGGATGAGAGCCTTCCAACTCAGCAAGCTGCAGCTTTAGTTCTCAATGCTTCAACTTTAGATGTCTGAAATTGTCGTAGTTTACTATGTAAAGTAGATCATGCCCGCCCTACAACTTCAGAAATTTCTTTCATCTATCTGAACCTCTGAATCACCATGTTCTCATTTATCTTTTGATTCGCTTCTAGCAGCATGCCGTGAATCTTTATTGTAAGCCTTAATTTTTGTTAGGCATCATTCACATGATGTTGGAACTCTTGTTTGAATCTTTCTAAATCAATTATGACCTTGTTGATTTCGGCACTAGATGATCCATATATGTTTCAAGCATTATCTAAGAGAGAAGGAGGTAGCCCTAATCTTTCAACAATATTAATTGCATTGGATCTCCCTGGTACACCCCAAAGTATCTTGTATGTGGGCTTTAACTCCACTTCATCAAATTCCACGCATGCATTCTCAAATCTATAATTACTATATTTAAGAGTCTTGAGGGTTTGGGGATAAAGATGCCCACGAATGACATTAAAGGCATCAACTTGCAGACTGACAATCACATTAGATGCAACCAATATTGTGAGGCCCATTACTGCCCAAATGGAGTAAATGCCTCCAACCAAGTCAATAAAGTCCTGCTCTACTTTCTTGAGAATATGAATAGTGCAGTAAATGCCTACAACCAAGTTAATAAAATCCTGCTCCACTTTCTTGGGAATACGAATAGTGTAGTAATATGCAATAAATGTATAGCCATATCCAATAAATACAGCCACCAAACTGCTCAATGTGCAATAAACTGCTCCACTTTCCCAAACTGCTCCACTTTCTTAAGCCTAACGTCTTTATTCTAAATAAAGTCCTGCTCTACTTTCTTGAGAATACAAATAGTGCAGTACATGCAGCTGCCATAGCCTGTTCACAACATTAAATTCTTTGTCTCAACGTAATTGCCTCTTTTATCTTTACAACATTGAATTCTCTCCCCAATGTAATATTGCAGCCACCATATGCAATAAATGCAACCACCATATCCTCTTCACAACATTGAATTCTCTACCCAACAACTTTTGGTGATTCACAAGGGCATGCCATGCAAGAGTTGAATGACCCACTTTCCTCATAGCTTCGGCTATCATATTTCCTATCTCATAGTCAACACTGACTATTGCAACATATACTACTTCACTGTCTTCAACCTCCTTTGACATTAACTTCCTCCTTTAACATTAACTTCAATTCATCAACCAAAACCTTTGTAGTCTTCTTAATGCCCCGAGTAATCTGAATGTGATTTACTCCAGCTGCAACCACCTTTACACCAACATTTTTTACAATAAGCTTCAAGGGATATCCTAGAGCCCTTCTTACGATCTCAGCACCAACCTTCTATTCTTCGTTTTCAAGTGAATCTTTAATTGCGTCCACCTCAGATGCCAGCCTCAACAGGGTGCATCCTCCACCAACAACAATTCCTTCCTCAGCAGCTGCCTTTGTTGCATTTAAGGCATCTTCCACTCGCAACTTCTTCTCTTTGAGCTCTGTTTCGGTCTGTGCCCCAACCTGAATAATAGCAACACCACTTGATAGTTTTGTTATATATTCATTTAGCTTCTCCTTCTTGTATTCTTGTTCAGCAGCCTCAATGAGATTTTGGATCTGGGCAACTCTCTTGCTGACTGCGTCTTGTGTGCTTTCATTTCCCAGACCAAGCAAGGCTCTGATACTATGTAGAGATTCGGGAGACACGTAGCGAAAGATTAAACAAGAAATATTAATTACATTTAAGAGAGAACATATTGAAGAGGGAACATGAGAGATCGAAAGAAGGGACAGACCTCCAATGAAGGTCGTCCCCCCTCTTTCTCTCTTTCTTACTCAAAACCTCTTAACCCTAATACAACCTATCAGCTCTTATATAATGAGTTATAAAACAAAAAATGACCAAAATGCCCTTAGTATTATGAGCAATTACAATAATACCCAAAACATCAGAAATTAAAAAACTAACATTAAGAATACTAAATATGCATATTCTTCAACAACTATCTCATTGCTTAACAACGTTTTTGAAACTCAAAAGGTTTAGTTGCTGATGGGTCATATGTCCGTATGTGAGAGAGAGAGGCCCACAGCTCTCATGGCTAGGGGTTTGCCAAAATCTCTACCGTGTCATCTTTGCGAGTCCCTGTGAGAGCAAACCTTTGACTGGGAATTCCTTTCCGAGGAATATGAAGTGATTTTGAATCCCGCGTTTGGATACCGGGTTGTCGAGCAAAGAGGGGAGGCGTCGGCGAGGACAATCCGCCGTAGCCATGCTCATCCAAAGCCAAGCGGCATCTAGACTCCACGCGCTCCCGTGTGTCCGGCTCTCTTTGGCAGGCCACCCCATCATTCTCTCTCCCTGTTCCTCTGTAAGAAGGACTCTTTGCTCTTTCGCCCCTGAAAGCAAAGCCGGATGTTCACCGGCGGCTATTCGCTTCTCGCGGACCGTAGACGATGGCTCTGCAAAGGCCAGGCTCGACGCGTGGCTCGCTTCTCGCATGAAAGGCGTCAGCCGAGCTCGAATTCAGGCCAGCATCCGGAGAGGTCTGGTCTCTGTCAATGGCAATCCCGTCAACAAGGTAACAGCGAGGCTATTCCGTTTTTTCTCTCGCCGTTTCCTTTTCTTTCCCTTCACTAATCTGTTATCTTCCAATGATCGGACAAATTTTTGTGGGTATTCGGAAAAATAGAGTAGAATTCCACCATGATGAGCGTCTATGTAAATGCAGACCCTGTTCATCGAAAGATAGAACATCTGCTGCTGAATTGTCATCGGTTAAATCTTTTAATCGAAGTAATTTTGTGTTGAACTTTGACTTTTAGACTGGATATTCCTTTGACAGGTATCTCATGTCATTAAAATGGGTGACTGGGTGGAGTGTACGGTTTCAGACTTAGAACCGCTGAGGGCTAAACCAGAAGATATACCCATCGATGTGGTCTATGAAGATGCTCACGTTCTCGTTGTGAATAAGCCACCACACATGGTAACGGTCCCTTCTTAATGTAGCAATTCTTTGGTGATTCTAACTTTATGCTAAGACTGTGAGCCGGATGAGTAAAAGAAGACTTTCTGAAATCGGATTATGCGTAGATTATGACGAAACCTACTGATGTTAGCATGCAAGCGTTGATTTGTTGTGAATGATCTTACGTGATTCATTCCAATCTATTTCTGGCGTTAGCCTGAAGTAGTGATTGTCAGTGGCCGAAGTTTATTACTCATTATCAAGAAGAAAAAATGGTAGCTCGTGTCCCTTTAATTCCATTGGACTGCGCCAGTGGTAGTTTGGTGTTGTGATGATCTTGTGGCATCGAGTTAGTTTGGTTTTCCCATTCCTTTTCACAGAAAAGTAGCCTGAGTAGGTGTAGCGTAGCTCCTCAAATGAACTTGTTTACATCTAAAATTGGCTATAGAATTGAGTAGCATTCATAGAGACGACGAAGTACTTTCTTCTTTCTATCAGATGTAGCATTTCATACCTTCTTATGTACATGTGATTATGTGCATTGCTATGGTTCATGTGCAAGTCGAGACACATGCACTTGCATGCATTTGTTCTGTGAGCTCAATATCAAAGCATTTGCAGTAAGTTTCTATAATCATGTCACATTTTGGCTTTGAGGAATCAACTACTTGTATCTCTTTACTGGTTAGTAGTTTCACATTGTATCTACTGATAACTTTCTAGGTTGTTCACCCTGCCCCGGGTCATCCAAATGGCACACTTGTAAACGGCATTCTTCACCATTGTGGGCTTCCAGATGTCAGAATTCCGATTACTGAAAATAGTTCTGATACAGAGGATGATATGTGTACTGATGAATTTGATGACCTGTTGGTTGATCAAAAATCAATTTCTTTTAATGGTTCCAGTACAAGTGCATCTGTGCGCCCTGGCATTGTACACAGACTGGACAAAGGGACTAGCGGTTTGCTTGTTGTTGCAAAAGTGAGTCGTGACTATCATTCTCAGTAAAATGTGTATAGTGATTGATATTATTTGTTGATCTCTACTGCTGTTATGACATTTTTTTCTTCTTATTCTCATATGTGACAGTAAGTAGGCTTTCTTGCACTGCATTGTTTAAATTCCATCTTCTGCAATTATTTACCTTGCCAATCATGAAATGTCTTAGCAAGTATATTTATCATGTTATTTCTTTCCAACAGGATGCACATTCTCATGCTCATTTAGCAGAACAGTTCAAGATGCATACAATCAAGAGAGTGTACATCAGTCTTACCGCTGGTGTTCCTGCTCCAAACAGTGGGCGCATTGAGATGCCAATAGCCCGTGATCTGAATAATAGAATTCGAATGGCTGCTGTTCCTACCCTTAATAATATTGGAAAGGCTCGTTTCGCAGCTAGTAGGTGATTGTTACTGTGTTCATGCTCCCGTTTCTGATCTGCCTACATCGTCATTGCACCACCAACTACTTCCAAAAGAATGGTTCACTGCCCTTAGTATGAGTTTGTGATGCTTCTTTCTACTTTCCTTATTGGTAGTTGACACCAAGGTTTCCATACTTGGAAACTCTAGTGGAAAGCGTTTGAGAAATGGAAGTAGGTATTGAAGAATAGTTTCAGATTCAAACCTAACATGAAACGGATATACAGTTTAGAGCCCAATAGAAAACAAAGGAACGAATGAAAACTGAAACATGAATTAAACCATGTAATGGAGATGGTACTAAACTTTAAGTATACTATGAAATGGTCGCATAGTGTAGTCATTTAAGTAATTAAGAATATTGGACAAGATTTAAAAAATCACGAGTCAGGGCATTGGTTTTTGACTCTTGTGTAACGGACGTTGGTTTTTGACGTTGAAATGATTAAAGCACATTTAACGCTTTCTGTTTCCATTCTATATGTGTGCAACCTTAAGGTAAGCATAGAAGAAGTTAACTTCTCATAGAACCTCAGGAGTGAGAAGCTTTCCTTTCAAAGTGAGCTTTCCACATAGAGTGAAACTCCTTGTGACTCCTGGGATTCTAAGTTGTGCATTTTATGCCGATTAGGATTTTAAATCAATAAGAATAGATACTGCATTCAGAAAGAAAATGCAAATTTTCAGTCATAGCAAATCTTGTAACAGCATCTTGCTCTTTGGGATTAAATGCTGATATGATGCAGGATAGAGCACAATGATGACGAATAATCCATATTAGTTTATCCCACTTAGCATACAAAAAGACTTGGTTTTGGTTGTATCACTGTTTGTATCTATAATCTGATTTCATTTTTCCCCTCGCTCTGTCGTATAGAATTAATGTGGTTCTTTTAGACCATGAAAAGTTCAGTCCTTTGGGCATTGCAGAGTTTCATTTCTTCATGGTGGTTCTCTGCCATTGTTAATTCATCTTAAGCAGCGTACTCATCATTATGCAGTAACAGAGGCGTATATGAAGCAGGAGATGTTGTCATTATTCGTAGTCAAATATTACTTGACATAATTTAATTGAGTGGCATGCTTCAAGGATTGTGCAAAAACTCTTCGATTTCAGGGCATGTGGTGCAAATTCTGAATGAAGTGGGAAATGTAATTTATATAATCAGACGAAAGCTTCACTATTAAGAACATCTGAGAGTACTTTTTCAGGAGTTGAAAAGGAATTTTTGTTTATAGAATAATGCAAAGTTGTGTTGTAGCAGTTGCTTCTAAAGAATCTTAATATATGAGAATGATATTGTGTTTCAAAGAAGATGAATTCTGTCAAATGATTTAGGTACCGGGTGATCGAGGTACTTGCAGGTGGTGGTTCTGCACTTGTGGAGTGGAGATTAGAAACTGGGAGGACTCACCAGGTACTCCAAATGTTCCTTACCTTTTTAAAGCGGATGGATGAGTTGCACTAGATGGTGATGCTTCTGCCGCAGACGAGTGACCCAAAATCATTTCCCTTTGTGCAATTCCTTATTTACAGACTTATCCGTATTGCCAAATTCTATTAGTGTGTAACAATATTAAATATTCTGCTTAAAGCTGTTGTGCATCAGTGCCATACACAATAATGATGGCTGCCAGTACGCTCCTTTTCATGGGCGAGGTAGGCGGCTGCGTTGCCTGAAATCTGGAAAATCCAAAAATCAATGAAAGAGATCCAAATTTTTCGAAAATTTATCAAACAACCTCAACATGTTTTCGCCCAACTGACCCGCCTCACCCCAGAGAATTTTCTGGGTCCGCCATTGGTGACTGCCAACTCCCTCGAAGTAACTTTTCTGTTCTTTCAATCATGGTTCAAACAGATTGAACCACGTGAGCGTCAAATAAAAGATTTCCCTCTGATAAGTTCCACTAAATTGGATTGATAATTCACCATGAGAAAATAACGCCGTGTGAACTGCTTTTTCTCTTTTAGTGTTGTTTTCGTTGTTTCTGTTGGTTTCTAGTTTAAGCTGCGTCATTTATTTCCTTGAAAACTCTCTATGTAATAATCGGCCTCATTTCCATAGTCCATCACATTCTTTTCCTGCGTGTTTAATTGTTGCGAGGATATTTTCAACTTCTATATGTATTGTAGATTCGTGCGCATGCCAAATATTTAGGGATTCCACTTTTGGGTGATGAAGTCTATGGCGGAACTACGGGTATGGTTTTCTCGCGACTCCAGCCAAGAACGGCCGCTAGCTTTCATGGCCATCTTTTCCAACTTATATCCAACATACAAAGGCCTTGCTTACACGCATTAACTCTTGGGTATTCTTTCTTCTTACTTTTTACTTTAGTCTATAAAATCATCAAACTCTTGCATTTCCTGAACACTGTTATTTAGTTTTTGTTCCTTTCATGACAGTATTGATTCCCTTTACCCAATACTTTGCAGTTTCAATCATCCACACAGTTGTGAAGACGTGAAATTCTCGTGCCCGCCACCACCCGACTTTACCGAGATTTTGTCCGAGCTTAGGAAAGTCAGCACAGAAAAGGAAGTTCCTCCTGCATAGCTCATAAGTGGTTACATTCATCAATTCTCTGACAAGTTATCTAGCAGCATCTGTGCTTGGATGGAAAGAGAGAGAACCTTCATTAATTTGTTGTTATTGCTGACATACTTGCATTGTCGTGAAGAACCACCAATGCTCATAACTATATAGGAACTTGGATTGGCAACTGAAACGATGGTGGAGATTGAAAGCAAATTGGAAGTCTGCGAGTTTGCGGGCAACCAAGTCAAAGCTGTCATGGTCTATGCTTGGGGTTCTCTTCTGCAATGGGGTAGCTGCCAGGTGAATCGAACCTCTGGCCACCCATCTAGCAGCTGGAAGCCCTTCTTCCACTATGCTAACTCCCCTTACAGATCCTCTCTTCCTCGAAATGTGAACGAGTTTGGGTGTGGAAAGTTTTCCATGCTAACGCACTTTTTGTTTGTTTGCAATATCACTACCAGAAGTTTTTTGAAGTCATCTGTTAGTATTGAGATTAAGTGTGATTTAGTTCGAATTTTTATTTGATTTCGGCAGGATCGTCTTGGATATGACATGGACGTGAGAACTTTACATTATATTAATCATTTGTTAATTGGATTGGAAGATCTGCAGGGAACATGGCATGCGTGTTTGAATAAAAAAAGTTGTTACCTCGTAATTGAGCAAATGATCCAGTTGGGTGGTATCATTGTGCATTTAAGATACATGTGTGTGTGTGCACGTAGACATGGCCAGTTTAGGGTAAACTGAAATTGGCGGTTCCACATCACGGGTTCTGGTTCACCTAGAACTGAGAAAGGTAACTCAACTGCAACTTCTCCGATTTGGGTTACAATTGCCTAACTGCTGGTTCTAGGCATTGCTGGTTCTGAGTAAGCTGGAATTGACTTTCAGTTTGGCTGAAATTTGGAACCGTTTTCGAATCAGTTCCTGTTATGGAACTGTAGCTGTTGGTTTAAATTTCGGTTTTAAAGCCAGTTTCAGTTCCATTGCTGGATTTAGGCTCAGACTTATTAAAGTTTTTTAATATATATAATATATTATATGATAATGAAGTACGTGTAACGTACTAGTGATAAGAAGTAGAGTTGACCAGCTCCATGGGATACTACTGACAAGAAGTAGAGTGAAACTCCTTGTGACTCCTGGGATTCTAAGTTGTGCATTTTATGCCGATTAGGATTTTAAATCAATAAGAATAGATACTGCATTCAGAAAGAAAATGCAAATTTTCAGTCATAGCAAATCTTGTAACAGCATCTTGCTCTTTGGGATTAAATGCTGATATGATGCAGGATAGAGCACAATGATGACGAATAATCCATATTAGTTTATCCCACTTAGCATACAAAAAGACTTGGTTTTGGTTGTATCACTGTTTGTATCTATAATCTGATTTCATTTTTCCCCTCGCTCTGTCGTATAGAATTAATGTGGTTCTTTTAGACCATGAAAAGTTCAGTCCTTTGGGCATTGCAGAGTTTCATTTCTTCATGGTGGTTCTCTGCCATTGTTAATTCATCTTAAGCAGCGTACTCATCATTATGCAGTAACAGAGGCGTATATGAAGCAGGAGATGTTGTCATTATTCGTAGTCAAATATTACTTGACATAATTTAATTGAGTGGCATGCTTCAAGGATTGTGCAAAAACTCTTCGATTTCAGGGCATGTGGTGCAAATTCTGAATGAAGTGGGAAATGTAATTTATATAATCAGACGAAAGCTTCACTATTAAGAACATCTGAGAGTACTTTTTCAGGAGTTGAAAAGGAATTTTTGTTTATAGAATAATGCAAAGTTGTGTTGTAGCAGTTGCTTCTAAAGAATCTTAATATATGAGAATGATATTGTGTTTCAAAGAAGATGAATTCTGTCAAATGATTTAGGTACCGGGTGATCGAGGTACTTGCAGGTGGTGGTTCTGCACTTGTGGAGTGGAGATTAGAAACTGGGAGGACTCACCAGGTACTCCAAATGTTCCTTACCTTTTTAAAGCGGATGGATGAGTTGCACTAGATGGTGATGCTTCTGCCGCAGACGAGTGACCCAAAATCATTTCCCTTTGTGCAATTCCTTATTTACAGACTTATCCGTATTGCCAAATTCTATTAGTGTGTAACAATATTAAATATTCTGCTTAAAGCTGTTGTGCATCAGTGCCATACACAATAATGATGGCTGCCAGTACGCTCCTTTTCATGGGCGAGGTAGGCGGCTGCGTTGCCTGAAATCTGGAAAATCCAAAAATCAATGAAAGAGATCCAAATTTTTCGAAAATTTATCAAACAACCTCAACATGTTTTCGCCCAACTGACCCGCCTCACCCCAGAGAATTTTCTGGGTCCGCCATTGGTGACTGCCAACTCCCTCGAAGTAACTTTTCTGTTCTTTCAATCATGGTTCAAACAGATTGAACCACGTGAGCGTCAAATAAAAGATTTCCCTCTGATAAGTTCCACTAAATTGGATTGATAATTCACCATGAGAAAATAACGCCGTGTGAACTGCTTTTTCTCTTTTAGTGTTGTTTTCGTTGTTTCTGTTGGTTTCTAGTTTAAGCTGCGTCATTTATTTCCTTGAAAACTCTCTATGTAATAATCGGCCTCATTTCCATAGTCCATCACATTCTTTTCCTGCGTGTTTAATTGTTGCGAGGATATTTTCAACTTCTATATGTATTGTAGATTCGTGCGCATGCCAAATATTTAGGGATTCCACTTTTGGGTGATGAAGTCTATGGCGGAACTACGGGTATGGTTTTCTCGCGACTCCAGCCAAGAACGGCCGCTAGCTTTCATGGCCATCTTTTCCAACTTATATCCAACATACAAAGGCCTTGCTTACACGCATTAACTCTTGGGTATTCTTTCTTCTTACTTTTTACTTTAGTCTATAAAATCATCAAACTCTTGCATTTCCTGAACACTGTTATTTAGTTTTTGTTCCTTTCATGACAGTATTGATTCCCTTTACCCAATACTTTGCAGTTTCAATCATCCACACAGTTGTGAAGACGTGAAATTCTCGTGCCCGCCACCACCCGACTTTACCGAGATTTTGTCCGAGCTTAGGAAAGTCAGCACAGAAAAGGAAGTTCCTCCTGCATAGCTCATAAGTGGTTACATTCATCAATTCTCTGACAAGTTATCTAGCAGCATCTGTGCTTGGATGGAAAGAGAGAGAACCTTCATTAATTTGTTGTTATTGCTGACATACTTGCATTGTCGTGAAGAACCACCAATGCTCATAACTATATAGGAACTTGGATTGGCAACTGAAACGATGGTGGAGATTGAAAGCAAATTGGAAGTCTGCGAGTTTGCGGGCAACCAAGTCAAAGCTGTCATGGTCTATGCTTGGGGTTCTCTTCTGCAATGGGGTAGCTGCCAGGTGAATCGAACCTCTGGCCACCCATCTAGCAGCTGGAAGCCCTTCTTCCACTATGCTAACTCCCCTTACAGATCCTCTCTTCCTCGAAATGTGAACGAGTTTGGGTGTGGAAAGTTTTCCATGCTAACGCACTTTTTGTTTGTTTGCAATATCACTACCAGAAGTTTTTTGAAGTCATCTGTTAGTATTGAGATTAAGTGTGATTTAGTTCGAATTTTTATTTGATTTCGGCAGGATCGTCTTGGATATGACATGGACGTGAGAACTTTACATTATATTAATCATTTGTTAATTGGATTGGAAGATCTGCAGGGAACATGGCATGCGTGTTTGAATAAAAAAAGTTGTTACCTCGTAATTGAGCAAATGATCCAGTTGGGTGGTATCATTGTGCATTTAAGATACATGTGTGTGTGTGCACGTAGACATGGCCAGTTTAGGGTAAACTGAAATTGGCGGTTCCACATCACGGGTTCTGGTTCACCTAGAACTGAGAAAGGTAACTCAACTGCAACTTCTCCGATTTGGGTTACAATTGCCTAACTGCTGGTTCTAGGCATTGCTGGTTCTGAGTAAGCTGGAATTGACTTTCAGTTTGGCTGAAATTTGGAACCGTTTTCGAATCAGTTCCTGTTATGGAACTGTAGCTGTTGGTTTAAATTTCGGTTTTAAAGCCAGTTTCAGTTCCATTGCTGGATTTAGGCTCAGACTTATTAAAGTTTTTTAATATATATAATATATTATATGATAATGAAGTACGTGTAACGTACTAGTGATAAGAAGTAGAGTTGACCAGCTCCATGGCTGGTTCACCGTTCACCATTGTCAAATTCATCCGATGAGTTAAAGAATGAAAGGGCTGGGTCGGTCATCATTAATTGCCCCGGCCATGTTTTGTTCATCTATCTTCAGGGTCGTGCTTTCAAAACATGGATGGAAGAACTAGGTTCTGTTCTGGTTTAAACCACCGTGCCAGTTAAGAACCCACCATGTCCACCCGGTTCCATCTCACTTTTAGTATTGCTAGGATTCTGTTTGACATTCCATTTTATATAGAAAATTATGAAAGATTTCCCGTTTTAGAAGGGCAAAAGCTCCGGTTCGGGTTCCAGTTTGGTCTTTAAAAAACACAAACCATAAGCGGGTTGGAGGTCCATTACCGTTCCGGTCATAGTTTGATTAGTTAGACTTGAGCTGGTTCAGAACCCGATTTAGTTGTTGATTGAACCGTTAGGCCGATTATGAACCAGCCATGCCTTTGTGATTAGCTGGTCGGTGGTCACCTTTCAATGGTCTTATGCTAATTGAAAAGACACCTTAGTTTTTAATGGCGATGTTCCCCCAAAAGTACGCAAAGTGAATTTTGAAATTAATTTACAATTGTTATACAAAAATAAAGTACTTTACAATAACGTAAAGACAAACCCCAGTTCTAAAAAGATTGCATTTTAACAAATAATTAATCAGCTAGTAACAAATTTTGAGGCTCAAATGCTAACTTAAGGACAAATAAACTTGCTTCCTTTCAATGAATTAAGGAACATCAAATATGAAAAGAAGAGCCTCCATTTTATACACACATATATACTCTAGCATACTTTTGTGGTAATATATCCAAACGAAGATAAATGGTTAAAATTTGAATTCAAAAAGTGAAAAGTATACAAATATTTTTTTAAGTATATTTGATTTACATGTCTACTTTTCACTTTTAAATTTAAATATCAACCACCCATCACCCAAAATTAATGTTTGAGATTTGTTTGGATATATTAGCACTTAAGTGTGCTGGAATATACTACTCTCTCTCTCTCTCTCTCTCTCCCTTCACTTAGCTGATGATGATAAATAACTTTTACTGCAGGTGTTGTTCAATGAACAGATTTTAGGGTGTGATGGCTTCGCCATTCTGGTTTCACGAGGAAGATCAAGTCTGTCACCTGATAACTTGGATTTTTAATGCTGATAAGCAAAGATATCTAAGTAGCTAGCGGTCCATTTTCCATCCATTTCTGGAGCAGGATTTGGTGGTGACTTTCGACACGCGGCGAATCAGGCATTTCAACAATAGGAGGAAATAGTAGCTTATTGCTGGGTCTCACCTTGGAGAAAGCTTGAACAAGCAAGTAGACTGCATACAAAGTGTCTGTGAACAATCGGAAGATGTCATAGCTATCTTAAATTGGTTGATTTTTATCACTTGTACCTAACCCACAATAAACATTTAAACACCTAAGAATATAATATATATATATATAGAGCGTATATATGTATATATACAAATCGGATATGCATATATATATATACACACATACATATATACACACATACATACATACATATATATATATATATATATATATAAAGCAGTTTTGACAACAATTGGTGATGAAGGAAGACTCGGCAAGCTGGCGACCCATAATAAGGAGAGAAAGGGAAAAACAATAATATAAAAGACGCAATGGTTTATATCATTGATTCTAAGAAGGATTGAGTATATTGCTTTGTTCATGTGAGAGAAGAACTCCAGCTAGAGTTAATTGAATCCATGGAAGCAGCATGCTTTTTGCTCTTTGGATACTAAAACTTCGATCACTTATCAGCATCAAAGCATAGACTAACGCCTAAAATGTTTCTATTTATTTTGTTAATATTTGTCATTGGCAAGCTCAAGCTACATGAGTGCTCTGGGTGTTGAACTCATGACCTTCAAATTTGAAGATATTTTCAGTCGACCTCTTAACCAAGAGAGTAGTGGCTTATGCAATTAAATTCTAAAAAGTTACTCTTCGTGGATATAAATTTTTATTTTTCGAAAAGGCAGAAGCCTAGCACCGTACATTCTTCTCCCGCTGATGCCGTCATCTTCCCCTTTTCCTTCAAACATCTTTTCTTGATCTCTTTCTTTTTGTGGTGATCTCTTTTAATCTCGTTCTCTCTTAATTATTTGATTTTTCTTTAAATATCGCCTTTTCAACTCTTTTTTTAATACTTTCTCGAGTAATTTTTAATCTATTTATCGATTTTCTTCGGACTTCTTTTTCTATTCAATCTTCATCTCAGTTTGAAGATGAATCTCAGAAAAATTCAACACAAAATAGAATTTTAGAAGGTCGTTAACAATAAACGTTTCAAACAGGAAAGAAATCAGTAATCGATCATGAGATACACTTAAGATATGTTTTATTTAAAGAACAAATGCACCTACTATGCATATGGTGGGTGTCTTTGTTTAGTTGATGCCATGACTGGATCGTGTCACCCTTCATTATCGTTGATAAGACACTTAAAGTGTATTATGTTTAGAGAATAGACATGCATTAGACGCATGCAGGCACATCTTTTTTGGAAAAGTTGCATGAGAAAAAAGAGAATAAAAAATAAAAACATTTTGAAAATAAACATGAAAGCGGTGATGTATGTTTAGGAAAAAAATGAATAATAATACCTTAATTTTAAGTTTGTACTAAAGAAGTATATTCCTAGCAATTTCATTCAATCAAATCAAGCTTTTAGCGTACAATGGCATACGCATGCATTGCTGCTCCCACTTGTCATCATGTGAATAATTTGTACTGAGTGTTTACTTGGCTTCATGAATTCATCAAATTTGACCTTTGCATTATTAAGACTAAAGTAGTGCAAATGGGTTTGACTTAATACCAGATCTGTATCCAATTAGTCAGTTATGAACTTATCAAAACCAAAATAGGGAAAGGTTAAGAATCAAACTAGGGTTCAGTTCCCAGTTTTTCTCATCTTGACTTTGAACTTGAATCTAAACAGCAGACCCTAAAAAGCTGAAGTTTATGTCAAATAAAGTATATACTTCGACTTTCATGTGCTAAAAAAATCTAGCGAGTAATGCAAATATTTGTGAGAATCGAACGCTTGCAAGCTTGGCTTGTGCAGCATCAAATTGAGAGGATCATCAAAATTAATTTTTTTGGCATTCACATTCTGATTCGGGTGATCAAGGTGTGCTGCAAGACAGGACTTTCAAGCTTATTCAAGAGTTGGGATTGCAGCATTTGATATTGTAAGACTTTTTCTCTTGAAATCATCTACTACTTATGAAGGAATCAAAGAAAATAATCTTATATATAAATATAAATATATATATATAGAGAGAGAGAGAGAGGGAGGAGGAGGAGTTACATCATGTTTTGAGTTACTTTGTATTTAATATATATATGATGAATTAAATACAAAGTAAAAAAGTATAATGATACTTTTAATTCAAATCTTTTTTTATGTAAGATTATGCACCAAAAGACATTATTTATTACCACTTTTCTTATATATATACATATGAAGAGACCAAAGCCACATAAATGCATGAGGTGTCAAATTCAAGACAAGGCCTACTAAGGTGAGCTGTGGTTTATTTGCGATGGATGATTCTACTTTATTCTTCACTTTTTAAAAAACTTTTATCATTTTTGGAGACATGCTTTGGTGAGCTGTTGTTTATTTGCTCATGCTTTAGTGAATCTCGCTTTCTCTAGTCTAGCTAAACTGGCCGGATGGTTCTAACTGGAACCGAACCAAGATAAGATCCGGCTAAAAGTGGAATGTTGAAACTTGATCTAGAATTGAGGATCATTTGGTTCGGTTTCAGTTCTACCTTTCATAGATTCACAACTGGTTTTTGCTTTTTTATTTCAATTTTTTCATTTCGACCATATAAGCCTCAAATAAGAACACAATCTGGCTTGGTCCCGGCTCCTAGTTTGAGGTAACTGGAGGCAGTCATGTCTAAGTCTAGCTCTAGTTTCAGTGGACACACCCTAGTCCTTGTGATCTCGCTGTCTTCGACCTTCATGGTTTTAATATCCTCTTTATTTAAAAAAAATATAAATGGATCTTTACTTATGAAATTGATCCAAATCTCCTTTTGCAAAATTCGATACTGGGATTGGTCACCCTAACATCCCTTAGCTCACCTATCTAAAACTCATACAAGTTTTACAGTCTTAAACATTGTTCATCTATTTGATGGAGATTACACTCAGAGGGTCAACGGTAAGGTGTTCTACCGGTGTTGTTGTTGGGGAGTTCGACTTTTAGTGGATTCATGTATTAGGTTTTGGCATCCTCTTGTTAAAAAAAATAATTGATGTATGGATGTGGTCATCATCATCATGATCACATGCTGTCTCCTCCATAAGATCCATCCTGAACCGTCCATCATGGCAAGTGATGTTATGCCACCATGCCTTGATGTGGACTTCCAACGAAATTTCTCTGAATCTTGGTCACTGTTTGACAATCTTGTGTAAAGGATTTGATTGGTCTCGTCTTGAGCACCGTGACTTCCTTTAATGCTGCATTGAAAAGTAGGCACCAGAAGTTTGGTCATTGATGCGCGCCTTGCGTTTGTAACAGTTCCTCTTGTTTCCTTCCACACCAAGGATACTACCCCCTTCTCTCTCTCTCTCTCTCTCTCTCTCTCTTTAAATACATCACTTTTTACATGGGCTGCTTTGTACCCATCTGAATCAACAATGGAAAGTTCGTCTGCGTCGGTTTCTTCTATTTTTGGAGGCGAAAGAGTGAGAAATGGTCATGGTGGTGTTTTGTCTACTACGCTGAAGAAGACGATCTACGCCATTTTAACTTGTATTTTTGCAACGGGTATGATTCATCTCTGTGCCCTTTTTGTTTACTGGTATTGTATACACTGTTCTCTGTTTTTGAATCTTGACTGTTTGATGGTTGAGTGGAAATCTGCAAGATTTCCTCTTCTTCAATGCTTAAGATATCCACCATGGGAACTTGGAACAGAAAATTGCGATTCCGATCTTCGCTCTTTTTGCTTCTCTGGATTGAGGCGGAGTCTGCCGTTTAGGGTTGAATAGGGTGGCAACGATTGCAAACTGTATCCTATAAAAATTTTGAAGTTTTTATGATTTTGAAAGCTTTTGGGGTATAAGTATAGATATGTATTTCTTAGTTTATGAAAGTAATAAGATTATAGTTGAGGAAGACGTAGGTTTGGATACATATTTTCTCAAAGGGCATTGCCATAACTAGAGAGTGCCCCTGGTGTTGTCCATCCAGGCAAATACAGGGACTCAACACGCTCAATCTGCCAAACTCCCTGATTCAAGTTTTTCTTCTCTGGGTATTTCTTGCTTTTTGCTCAATAAACTCGGTAGTATGCCGATCAAGGTTCTCTTGTTGTTTTCTCAGCAAGGTTTTAGTGCATCAGGAATTATGGAGGCATATACTACAACAACAACTAAGCCTTTTCCCCGTATTAGACGGGGTTGGCTACATGGATTCTTTGTTTCGACATAGTCCTATCATAATTTGTAGATAAGTCCGACAACAAAGTTTTAGACTGTCGGAAGCCTAACGCAACCCTCATCTTTTATCCGGGCTTGAGAGGTGATACCTTACATGGGCGGATATGAAGGCATATACTAGTTCAGATTAAACAAAGAAAACACCCCATCACTCTGTTGAAAGTGTTCATAACACGGATTAATTCTTTAGGAATGAGGCATACACATGAGATTGGTTCTTTAGGAATCACTCGCATAAACACACAGATGATTGGCCTCACAGATATTTAGATGAAAAATGTCTGACTGGATCTGGCAAAGCTGGCACAGTTGATTGGATTTTGATTTGGCCTCAGGGTAGAGCTGCAGGAGTAGTAAATAAATGCTGATCAGGTTTTCAATTTTTTGTTTTGCTAACCACTCACGACATTTATATGCAGTGGGCTCTCTGATAGGAGCATTAATCATCATCTTGGGTGGAAAAGATGAAAACATGGGCTTCCTTCACGGGGTTGGTGTTGGAGCTCTCTCTGGTGCAATACTTGCAATGGAGATCCTGGACTCTGCTCTAGCATTCATCCACTCCCATCCATCACAATCCAGAGGCACCCTTCTCTTGGTGGTCAGCATCATAATTGTTTTTAAGTTTGATGAAAAATCCTGGTATTGGTGTCACTAATCACTTCAAACTTCATTGATCTTTGACATGATTGTTGCAGATGTTAGACTTGGAGCTAGGTGATTGATGGCATCCTATCATTTTTCTGAAAAAAAAGTTGTGGATGTTCAAACCATAAATACACTCTGTTTGATATGAGCCTCACAGTTTTACCTTTATCTATGGGCACAACCACTCTCTTTTACTTTACACCCATATTTAAGAAGCCAAGTGGGATTTCTCCATAAGTTCTTTGGCTATATTTTAATGGTGTTGGGTGAACTCACCAAAGGACTTCATTTCTAGAGCACAATTTATTGTTGTGTTTCATGGTAGGCCTGTGCCGACCCCATTTAGTGTGGGAAAAAGGCTTGGTTTTGGTTTGTTTCCATGGTAGGCACTTACTCTGTGATAAGTTTTGGAATACCAACAAGACACACCAGTTCTTTTTATGGCAATATGCCCATTTTTGTGCACATTTATTGGTGGCTTTCATGATAGGGCCCTATCTATTTTACCTTTATCAGATGCGTATTAATTGTATCTTGAGTTTGGATCTCATAGTTCCTAGACAATAAATAACCTGATTGCAGAGAGGATTCTTATATACTTGTAGTAGACTTTTACTATAATTGCAAATAAAAATAAATCAGTCTGTACTATTTGCCGTTTCTGGAAGTCCCTTTTCCTTTTGTGTTGTTTATCCTTTTTCTTTGAATGTGAAAATGATGAAATGTTTATTCATCTATACACAAGTGAGTTTAAGCTTCTCATTGGTCTATATAGACGAAAGGATGCTAACAGTTTGGGTTAGACCTGGCCAGTTGTAGGAAAACGTGGCTGGTTTCAGAACGAAGAACCGGAACCGAACCTAGGCCGTGCCAGTTCCAATTCTGGTGCGACCAGATTCACTGATTTTGGTTCTAATTTTTCTAAAACTAGGAACCGGAACTTGGACCATGCCCGTTCGAGCTTCGGTTTGAAGCCTAAACTTCTCAACAATAACTAAGCCTTTTCCCATACTAGACGGGGTTGGTTACATGGATTCTTTGTTTCCACATAGCCCTACCATGTGTCATGTTAGCAGTTAACTCAACATAAGCTAGATCATTCTTTATTGTTTCTTTTCAACACTTTTGTAGTCATCCTCTACCTCTTTTAATACTTTCAAAATCTAATTTTTTATACTTTCTTACATGTGCTTTTTTTGATCTTCTTTCTATATGTCCAAACCATCTTAAACGATATTCTCTTATTTTATCTTTTATTGGTGTTACTCCGAATTTATTTCTAATAACCTCATTATGAATACAATCTTTCCTTGTATGACCACTCATCCATCTTAACATCTTCATTTCTGCAACATATATCTTTTGTACATGTTGATGATTAACTGCTCAACACTAAGAATCATAAAATATGGAAGGTCTAATTGCTACTCTATAATATTTACCTTTAACTTTAATGATATCTTCTTATCATAAAGAATACCCGATGCTTTTCTCCATTTTAACCAACCTGTATTAATTATGTGCTTAACATCTCCATCAATTCTTCCGTCACTATGAAAAATTAATCTTAGGTATTTAAAACTTTCCTTTTGGGGATGCAATGTGTGACAATTTTAATTTCTGTCCTCTGAAGTACCCAAATGATCAAACATACATTTCATATATTATGTCTTTGTTCTACTAAGTCGGAAGCCTTTACGTTCTAATGTTTCTCTCCATAGATTCAATTTTCTATTAACTTTTTCCTTAGACCCCTCCACTAACACAATGTCATATGCAAATAACATACGCCAAGGTACTTCATCTGGGATATGTTTTGTTAATTTATCAATCACCATTATAAATAAGTATGGACTTAAAGTTGATCCTTCGTGTAACCCAATATTAACTTCAAAAAAGTTTGTCGTTATTTCATGAGTCCTCACATATGTTTTTGCACCATCGTACATCTCTCTTATAAGGTTTATGTATGTTAATGGGATACCTCTTTATTTCAAGGTTCTTCAAAGAACATCTCTTGGTACCCTATCATAAGCTTTTTCTAGATCAATAAATATCATGTGAAGGTCTTTCTTTTTTGCTCCAAAATGTTCCATAAGACATTTCAAAAGGTGAATCGCTTCAATAGTAGATTTGCCTGGCATGAATTCAAATTTGGTTCTCTATTGTACTTGATACTTGTCTTAACCTATATTTGATAATTCTTTTCCATGATTTCATAGTATGGCTCATTAACTTGATACCCCGATAATTCGCACAATTATGAATGTCTCCCTTGTTCTTATATATAGGTATAAGTGTACTCACTCTCCATTCCTCGAGTATCTTTTGATTTCTCAATATTTTATTCAATAGTCTTGTGAGCGAAGTGATTCGTGTCTCTTAAGATTTTTTAAACATTTATAGGAATATTGTTTGGTCATACAAATTTACTACCCTTCATATGTTTAAGAGTGTCTTTGACTTCATTCTTTTGAATACATCGGTAGAAATTTTGGTTTATATACTTTTCTGATTTGGCTAACTCTCCTGAGCTGGTACTAACATATTTATTTTTATTAATATTTTTTAATCTATTTTTATATCATTATTTACCACGAGAATTTTCTCATCCTTGTCTTTGATGCATCTAACAAAATTAAGATCCTTAGTTTTCTTATCTCTAGTCCTAGCTATCCTAAAAATATCTCTTTCATCCTCCTCTTTTTAGTTGAGTTTTTTTATATAAATCCTCTCAAATTTTAGTTTTTATTTTAGTAACACCCTTTTTCGCTTCTTTCTTTGCTTTTTTATAAGCCTCCAAAATTTCAAATTTTCGATAGTCTTCTTACCATAATGTAATTTGTAACATGTCATCTTTACCTTGATTTTATCTTGCACCATTTCACTCCACCACCAAGCTTCTTTTTGTACTGGTACACATCCCTTACATTTACCTGATACATATTTCATCACTTTCCTAATATATATAGCCATATTGTTTCACATATCACAAGGTGTACCGACATAATTCCAAGCATCTCCTTGAAAGACTTTCTGGTTAAATATACTTTCTTTGTAGCTTTTAAGGTTGTATCATATTTAGTCTGAATAGCTTGATGCACTCTTTTCTTCTTTGTCCACGTTTTTACCCCTAAATCCATAACTAAAAGTTGAGGTTGGCAACACGATCTATTTTTTCCTACAAACAAAATAATTAATTTATGTTTGTGATAAGTCACTCTTATAAATAATTAAATGTTCATCTCGTTTTTTAAAAATTGTATTGACTATAAATGATCAAATGCCATAGCAAAATTTAAAGTCTCGCTACCTTAACATAAGCACAAACTATATTCAAAACCTTTGTACCTAACTCTAATTTCAATGTCATGATTCGGTTATCATATCATTATATATCTACTACACTATCCTTTAAATCTTTATTTATAATAATACCAACTTCATTTCGAGTATTTTTTTTTCTTGAGTACAATAATTTAAAACCTATATCATCAAATCTCCTTTGTTTTTTCTTCAACCCACTTTATCTTTTGTAAACATATGATATGAATCTTTCTTCGAATCATAGTATCTACCACCTCTAGTTTATCGGACAATGTTCCGATATTCTAAGAACCAATATGAATCTTATTATCTATGACTACCTTTCTTACTCCGCATTCGTCCATACTGAAAGTACGGAGACCCTCTGCGAAAATATAGAGGCCTTGCTTCTTTTTACTTCATTTCGGCTCTACAGTTCGTCCCTAAAAGGGGACATTCCAACACAATGCTCATAATTTGTATAATTCATGATATAAAAATTCGACAAAGTTTTACGTTAGCTGTCAAAAGCCCAATGCAACCCTTCTCTTTTATTCGGGTTTGGGACCGGCAATGCAAGGGTGATCCCTTTTAAATCGGGAAAATTTATTAAATTTTTTTGAAAAGTTAAAAAATAAAGAAAGATGTACATAACCGTGGGGTTTTGGTTTCGGCTTTGTTTTTATTGTATGGAAGGTGAAACGGAAACCAAACCGAGTGATCCTGAAACCGGTTCTGGTTTTGGTTCCAACCGGTTCCTCGTCTGCTTTGGTTTCGGTTGGAACCCACAATGTCATGTCTAGTTGGATAAGTAAATCCCGTATAGATTGGAATTTTCCAACTCATCTTGCCTGTGATAATTGCATTAGATTTCTTTGGGAGGGTTTAGACATTACAAATATTATAGGTTGCCGAATAATTTATAGTGGTAATCATCAACAGAGATGTTTTGAGTTCGATCTTTCATGAATGAGCTGATTTGAGAGTCTTAATAATTGTAGATAAAATTCTCTTGTGGATATGCAAGCAGAAAATTTGTTCAAGAGCGAGTTACTCAAGCAATATATGCTACACTGCCGAGACAGGTATGCAGATCTTTTAAGCTGTACATTTATCTTCTTGAAAATTACCTATTAACTCTGCATTCATGAAAATTTGTGTAATTATAGGTTGGATTCTCATTAACTTTATGTAATTATTTGAAGTAGATGAATGAGTTGGAAGAAGTCCGAGACATATTCGAAACCGAGACTCAAACCAATGGGTTGTCACTGTTTTCGCTTCAACGTCTTGGCGAAACAAACTTTGATGCAGCACAAAACGGCAGGGATAGCAGTTCAACTTGTGCTATTTGTCTGCAGGTTAGTCTGAAAATCCCACTGCTTTATTTTCTTGGCAGGAATTAACACCACCTTGTCTTGTCGTTATTTTGTTTTCTTGGTGAGCGGTTTTTCTCTTCCCCCCCTCCCCTCAAGAAACAAATGCTTATGAAACATTTAGTTTCTCTTTGGAATTGATATCCATTAATCATAGATGATGATCTTTTGATTGTTATCGAAGAATCATGTATAAAGTCTGATGGCTAATTAAACTTTTGTTTGTGGATGTGAAGGACTTCCAACAAGGAGAGATTGTAAGGAGATTACCTCTTTGTTCACACATCTTCCACCTTCCTTGTGTAGATACTTGGCTTGAAAAGCATGGGTCATGCCCTCTTTGCAGGCAGCATTTTGCTCACCATATGTAATTTTGGGGGGACTAAGAATCATCACCCCTTTCTTAGCAAAATTTTGAACGCCTTGTAGTTGTTGACCTTTAGTGCATATATTAATTTATTCTTGTATCTGTTAAATATACATCTACTTTTGAATATTTTGTGTGTGTGTGTGGAATCAAGCCTGTGGATGGTGAGATATTACACTTGCCCGTGACTTGGTGCTGAGTCAAAAACATCTCTGCCTCATTCTGCAGTGTTATCAAGATTCAGCTCCTTTCCACAAACTGCTGTAGAAGTTATGCTTGTTGCAGAGGTTTAGTTATATTCTTTAGATTGAAGATTGTGTCCCAGCTTCTTTCCGTTCATACCGGGACTAAAAGCGATTAGCCTTTTACGTTGAATTTTCTTTTATGTCAAGTCTTCCAATTGTTTATTCATGATTTGCAGAAGCTGTCCTCTGTGAGGCATGTTCTAAATCTACTTAACATAAAACTCCAAGGCTTGGATCTTCAACCCCAGAGCTTAGGCTTTGTCTTCCAGATGGGGATAAAACCTTGCTGGAATCAAACCTCTGACTGCCCATATGATACCTGAGAGTGGAAATCCGTAGATTTCGCCCTCTAACCCCATCCGTCTCCTTTGCCTTTTCATAGCACAGAAAGTGTGCCATTAAATTCAATCTTTTAAAAGTTATATTTGAACAAGGAAAAGATGCTAGAGACATTATCATGGTTCAACTTGGTTGAGGCTGCTAATCCACAGAGCCATGAAGCCGTGACCTGTGGTTTGGGCAATCTGACTCCGACTCCAGGGTTGAGGCAACTATAATCTAACATAACATTTCAAAGACAAGAAAAGCTATCATCATACTGGCAACATGTTCAAGTCATGGTCTGCAATGGGCTCGTCGACAAGGTCCTGCATTAGGTGATCTGGAGATCATGATCTAGGCAAGTCACATGTCACCTCGATGGTGGATTGGTGCTAAGATGGCATGAATTGTATATGTTTCAATTCTAGATCACGATCTACCAGATCACCTGATCCCAGAAATTCGATTTCCTGTTTTAGGTTATACTGATGTAGTACCATTTCATGTTGGTGCTAGAAACAGGGCAAACCCGAGCACGACTCATTTTCTCATGTCACCATGAGTGGACACAAACAAACTTTTGGGTCATGTTCATTTCATTTGTGTCATTTCATGTTGCTTCAAAAGGAAGTCGGCCCAAACACGGCTCTATTTTTCTCATGTTACTTTGCTTGGACATGAGCAGTCTTTTTAGGTCATGTTCGTGTTGGGTTTTCGTGACAGGTCTCTCATATTGCTAAACCCACCTGGTCCAACCTCCATAGGGAGTTGGAGCTTTTGCCAACTATTTGCTTTTTAACTGAAAATGTTCTGCAAAAGCCCGACAGGAACTAACACAGAGCAATACCATCTTCATGAACTCAGTTGTCAAGACTCATTATTAAAGATAACTGTGAAAGATGCTAAAGACATTTTCAATGGCCCCGCTAAAACGCGCTTCGAATCTGGATTCATACAGATACAGCAGAAGCAAAAAATTGCAGGTGGTGTGATAAAGCAATAAAGATCTGAAGGCATCTTGCAGTTGCAGCTCATGTTCATTGAATTATCTGTTTATCTTCTTCCATAATGAACATCCCAGAAACGAAGAGAATGCTAAAGCAAATATGAGCCATCTTTTCCCTTTCCTGTTTGATATCATGCTAGCCAGTGGAGATCGCAAAGATGGATCTCGGTATAGTTATATTCCCTCGAGAACGAGGAAGGAGGCAGACTGGTAAGAAGTTCGACTTAGCCCAAAAAATTTCCCTAGGATTGCCACAACTCGTTTGATATAGATCACAAGAGAGTATGAACATTGAACATGAACCACAATGAAAAAACATATTTGCCTCATTAGCATATAACCTATAAGTGGGCGATAATTTTGTGACATCATTGTGGAATTACATTTAGATAAATGGGTCACTCCGTTTGATCGGAAATCACGAACCAATTACTGGTAAAGGCCGATTCAGCATCTTTTGCTTTGATTTCTCAAGAAACTAGAATGCTTCCGGGCATGTATCTTAAATGTTTCGATCAGCCAGCCTCCGTTTGGAACTTCCAACAAGACTTCTTTGTGTGTGTGATGAACTTCTGAAAAGAAAATTAGAGAGGCTCTTAATTTTTTATTATAATCACAAAGCATTCCATATAAAGGCCTACTAGCACTCTGCCAACCAATCTTGTGTAGTAGAAACGAGAAAGAAGGATTCATACATTTGATAACTTGAACTTGTTTAAGAAGGTTAGTTATCAAAAGCCTGAATCAATTAACTATTGAATTTCTTTTAGCTGGGTCTGTTAAGTAAAACAGTACTTAATTAACAATTGAGATTAATTCCAATGTTCATATTCGTATCCAAACCTGACTCTGAATCTACACTCACTGGATAATCTACATTTGATTGCATCGTTTACATGTTATGACTAAATAAGGTTTTCGGTTTGGGTTTGGAATTTGTTATCCGAAACCCAACCCAGCTACGCAGCAACTGAAACTGGTGCACCTTGATGCTTCTTTGCCCACCAGCCCACTTCATGTTATATATATAAGGGGTCGGACAAATGTAATGTTCCATCTCTAATAGTGTTTTTGAAAAATCTTTTTAACTCCTACAGCATTAGTGTGTTGTACACGATAATGTCAGTAAAGTAGCATTTCGATATATATATATATATATATATATATATATGCACACACACAGAGAGAGGAAGAGAGAGAGAGAGAGAGAGAGAGAATTTCCAATTAATCAGTTAATATGTTAGATGGTATCTTCAGGATTAGCCAAAAAGAGGCGTAATCACATAATAGAGGTCAGAGAGAGAGACGGTGGCCCGACATAACTGCTTTTCAAAAAGGTCCATCTGTCGTTTAGAACTACCGAAGCAGCGAGAAGCATGCTGCGTCCACAACGATGCCGAGGGACATCTCTGACCCTCAGAGGGATGAGAGAGAGAGAGAGAGAGAGAGAGAGAGAGAGAGAGAGAGAGAGAGAGAGAGAGAGAGAGATTTCTTTTTTATGCTCTCTAGCTCTCTCTCAATCCCTTTTGGGAATCTCTCTCTCCCCTTTATGACCATTGCTTTCCTTTAGACCCCAAAGAAACCCGAACTGATCAAAGATTTCCCTGTTGATTGGGAGCTTTTCTCCATCTGGGCAGGAGCGAAAATGGATGAGAAGGAGTTGTTGGATGGAGAGCAGCAAGAGGCACAAAGATCAGACCCAGATGAGAAAAATTTCATCGAGAGTCTGATTGAGATTGAGGCGGCAATTGGTGCCTTTGGGGACTATAGGAAAACGCAGAGAAAGGAATGTTTCCATCTTGTCAGAAGAATCAAACTGTTAAGCCCGCTGTTGGAGGAAATTCGAGAGAACGAAACACCTTTATCCGAAAAATCGGTCGCATACTTCAAAGATTTGAAGAAGGCATTTGTTGCTGCAAAGAAACTGTTGAAGACATGCCACAGTGGAAGCAAGATCTATTTGGTTTGTTGCTTATTCGAAACCTTTTTTTGTCGTTTTTTTGCCTCTTTGCAGGAGCTTATATTGCTTAGTTTTGGTAAAATTAATTTATTTGGCTCTTGATTTTAGGCACTGGATAGTGAGGGAATCGCGTCGAGGTTTCGTGTGGTGTATGAGAAATTGAACAGAGCCCTGGATGGATTTCCATATGATGAGTTGGGTATCTCTGATGAAGTGAAGGAGCAGGTATAATTCATCTTGTTAATCCATTTTCTTCATTTTCTGGCGATATATGTTCTAACAAAAAGATATCGATTCATTGGTTTTCTTTACAATGTACTAAAGAGACAACATTGATCTTATGCATGAAAAAAATGCATGTGATCTTTTTCTTTTTTTCTCCTATTGGTTCAGCGGGATAAACATGTTAGCTTGTTGAATATTTTCTTGATCTCTACCAAGGATGATTAGATCAAAATTCACATGGTACATAGAGAAACTTGAAAAGTAGATTGTTCTGTTATCTAAATGTTCTTGATCTTGAATTGCTATACAGGTTGAGCTAATGCGCTCGCAACTTCGGAGATCAAAGAGAAGAACAGACACCCAGGACATGGAATTGGCAATGGACATGATTGTTGTCTTCTCAAAGAAAGATGATCGCAATGCGGACAGTGCGATACTTGAAAGATTAGCAACTAAATTGGAGCTTCACACTATTCCAGACTTGAAGGAAGAGACGATTGCAGTAAAGCAGCTTATTAAAGAAGGGGTAGGGGAGAAATCCGCCGAAATGATCCAGCAGATCGTGGAGATTCTAAATAAGTTTAAGAAAATTTCAGGTTTTCAAGACACAGATGGAGGCACCAATAGCAATAAAGCTGTTTCAGTGTCCAAGTGTTTGCAAAAATCCCCATCTGTGGCCATCCCGAATGACTTTCTTTGCCCAATTACCCTAGAAATCATGACAGATCCTGTTATCGTGGCAACAGGGCAGACATATGAAAGGTCCAGCATCAAGAAATGGTTGGACTCGGGGCACCGGACATGCCCGAAAACTCGTCAACCTTTAGCACATATATCTCTAGCACCAAATTATGCGCTGCGCAACTTGATTACACATTGGTGTGAGATGTACAATGTGGAACTCCCCAAGAGAGAAGCAAATGATAACTCAGACGGGTCTACTCAACAAGCACAAGAAATATCTACCTTAGTGCAGAACCTCTCCTCTAGTCATCTTGAAGTGCAGAGAGAAGCAGTGATTCAGATTCGCAAACTTTCAAAAGAGAACCCGGATAACAGAATATTGATCGCTAGTGCCGGGGGGATCCCTCGTTTGGTAAGCCTGCTCTCATACCCCGATTCCAAAATCCAAGAGCATGCTGTCACTGCATTGCTGAACTTATCGATCGATGAAACAAACAAGAGGATAATTGGGAAAGAGGAAGCGATTCCAGCCATAATTGAAGTGTTACAGAAGGGCAGTGTGGGTGCTAGAGAGAACTCAGCTGCTGCACTATTTAGCCTTTCTATGGTTGATGAGAACAAAGTTGCTATTGGCTCTTTGAATGGAATTCCTCCGCTTGTCGATCTCCTTCAAAAGGGATCTGTCAGGGGCAAAAAGGATGCTGCCACTGCCCTTTTCAATTTATCACTAAACCACGTTAACAAAGGAAGAGCTGTCAAAGCTGGCATTTTTAAACCACTACTTCAATTAGTCGCTGACAAACAATTAGGAATGGTCGATGAGGCTCTCTCGATTCTGCTTCTTCTATCATCTCATCCTGAAGGCCGCAACACAATTGGCCAAATGTCATTCATTCAGACACTTGTAGATCTGATTAGAGAAGGGACACCCAAGAACAAAGAGTGTGCAATTGCAGTCTTGCTTGAATTAGGAACAAGCAATTCATCTCATCTATTAGCCGCACTCCAGTTCGGGGTGTATGACCACCTGGTCGAGATAGCTAAGGGTGGAACTAGTAGAGGACAAAGGAAAGCTCAGGCACTTTTACAGCATATGAGTAAATGTGAGCAGGTTCCATGAGGAAACTGCGTACTTCGGGAAACATTATGCATATAAGGATGACTTTATGAAATGTATTGTTACTGCATTAGTTTCAGTTCAACAAACTCATTGTTGATACAATAACCTTACTGCAAATCCCTTTGGTTAAGTATGTTGGCCAGCGTTTCCTGAACCAGGAATCAAGGTTATAACAATGACAATAATTTCAGATGTATACTACTTTGAGCAATGGCAGTTCAATTAATTGCTGATGCCATTAGGTAAGTACATTTATGTGAGGTTGCATTTTGTTGAGATACTTTTGTTTACCATATCAAGTTTTTCATCTTTAAGATATCTTAATCGCCATTTTAATATTCCATCAAACTGAACAACGTCAGACCGTATCATGATGAGGTTATTAAAGAAAAAGTTGAGGGAAAGCTAGAGGCATATGCTTAAGTTGGTATGAATATGTAAAGAGCAACGAGAAGAAGATTTGATAAAAAGGTGTGAAGTTAAATTGTAAACATTTTGAAAGAAGGCGACGAAGACCACGCAAGTGATGAAACAATTAAACATGATGTGACCTGCATGTTTTAGAACTAATCACTCTCAACTGTCATGAGATTCTCGCTCGAGAAGAACTTTATATGAACACTCCTTGTCGTGGCTAGGACAAATAAGGATGGAGAAGGATACTTTTGAAGTTCCTAGCCCCTAAAAAACCTGTTATAAGCAAGTCGAATTTCTCAGAGATATCGTAGGAATCACAGGCTAGTCCGAAACGAAGGATTTGCTGCACGCTTGACAGCAATCTCACCTTGAAATTGCTTTTCAAGCTGAAATTTGCTCCCGTTCTTGCCGGTTCAGATGGTATTTTCGACATGATCAGATGAACTTTTCCACCTGATGAATAATTTAAAAGAGGATCCATGACTTTCATCTCCATATGGTCCTGAATCTGAATGTTAGATATGGTATGATATACCTGCCGATTAACTCCCGGTGTCGATTTTGATGAGGTAGAAACGGTGTTCATTTTTATTGATGCAAAGGAAGTCTCCTCGTAAGAAATGTGTTCTTAAAAGTGTTATAAATAGGAGTGGTCATTCTCGACAACTCAGCAGGGTAATGGCTTGACTGACCATCCGAGAGGAGTTACGGATACGGCATGGGTTATAACCGTCGAACCGTTACGATAACAGTTCGGATTTACTACTTAAAAAGAGGAAAAGCTAGCGTGAAAGCGAGGATAGAAGAACAGTATATATATTTGAGTGAAAATCACAGAAAGAATGTGTGATATACACATACACAAAAATACTCGGAATATACAACATATCCTTGAGAAAGGCTGTTGTGAGGAAACCTCAAATGACGTCCTAAATCATTTCTACTGCAAATCTACCAGAGACAGGAAAAGCCGGCAATCGAGCACACCGAAACGGACAGAAGAAGAAGCACAGAAGGCCATCACTCGTATCAGGGCTAAGTCCTTGATCCTGCAAAAAAAAAGTATGCTTACTACTCTGAAAACAAAAAAGGGGAAGGGGAAGAATAAAAAAAAAAGGAGGAAGAGAATAGATCCGAAAAACTGGTAGGCTAAGCAAGAAGGTCGACAAAGGCCTAAACGACCGCAGCCCGAGAATAGTCAAGAACGGCCAGAGCCTAAACGGCAAGAAACAAGCCGCGGAGGAAGGCCCCAACAGCTAAAGCTTGAATGGCCGGAAATGAGCTGCAGAGGCAACCACACAAGGCCGCCGCTTGAAGCAGCCACAAGCGGCCGCAACAGAGAGCCAAAGGAGTGGAGCTCCCTCTCTCACTCTCACTCAATCTCTCTCTCCCATTTCTCTCTCCTCCTGTTTTTAGAGAACAAAAAACGCTAGGCGGTTTCAAAACACCGCTGGCCAAAACTGACGGTTTCCTGAAACCGCCCACGGTTTTGGAAAACCGCCTCGCGCAGCGGACTAAAGAGTCCGTTATGCCCGGATCGTTTTTTAGTATTTACAATTTTGCCATTAGGTAAATTTATGAAATTGTCGAGATATTTTTGGGTAACAAGATTGTTTTGCCTTTACTGTGCCAAAAGTTTGTTTTACCCTCTTGTAGTTTGTGAAAATTACGAAATATCGGGTTCTAACTTTACTGTTTTGCCCTTCCCGGTTGAGATAATTTCAGTTCTGTCATTTTGTCAAAAGACATATTTGCCCTTGTACTTTTGAAAAAATTATTGATTCGAGCTGAGGTTAAAATTACAGTTTAATCCCAATCAGTTACGAATTTTACAGAAATACCAAAGAGTAATTTTACAAGTCTGTCCTTAGGCTTTTTCAAAAATTTCAAAAGTGGACCGATAGCTAAAATTATTGTTTTACCCTTGGTATTATTTGGGAAAATTTCAAGTTTATCACAAGTAGTTTAAAGAAATGATATTAGACTGTTTTTATGATATTATGCATTGGTCTAACATGCTCCCTGCTATGTGTGGTTGTTGTTTTATGATTATTTCTTTTTTAGACCGTGTAATTGTTAAAATTGCGAAACACATAAAAATGAGTTCTAGAATTTGTGTGTCTGAATTAGCAAAAACTGAGAAATTAAATGGTCTTAACTTCCAGACATGGAAGAGGCGAATCTCACTAGCTCTAACATTCGAGGGTATTGAGTATGTGCGGAAGGAAACTGTGCATCCGCCACCTCCAGATGCAATTGAGCAACAAGTAGAGATGTACAAAACATTTCTAAAAGATGGCACCATAGCTAGGACAGTAATGTTAACCTACATGGAGGATGACTTAATCAGGGTCTTCGAACACCACGAGACCGCAAAAGAGTTGTTTGATTCAACCACAGCTAAGTATGATACAACTGTCAAGTTGCGTGTGCAATTGCTACTACAAAAGTATAACTCCTTCAAAATGAGAGAATGAGACAATGTAGTAGAACATGGGAACCACATGTTAGTAATGGCTAGGGACTTAGCCATAGTAAAGCCAGTCATCACAGAACCGGTGCATATATCTACCATATTAAACAGTCTACCCCCGTCATGGAACATGGTCACCACTGCTCTCAAATTAGAGTCAGAGATTAACTTTTCTGAATTGCCCCTGAAACTAGCAATAGAGCAGGAACACATGAACAAGAACAAGAAAGAAAAATTGCTGGTAGTCCAAGATGAGATAGCGTCTAGCTCTAAAACCAACCAAAAGAAAAATAAACCAAACAAGAAGTTTGGCAAGAATAACAAAAAAAGGCAGTCAAAATTTTAAGAAATCACAGGAAATTGCTTCTTGGGTAAAGTGCTTCAACTGTGGAAAGTTGGGACACTTCAAGAGAGTCTGTCGTAACAAGAAAGGTGTATAAAACAACTCACAACGCGAACAGTCGGAGAAGTAGGATATAATCTATGTAATTTCAGAATGTTTGTACATGGA
This sequence comes from Brasenia schreberi, assembly GCA_036023115.1. Classification (NCBI taxonomy): domain Eukaryota; kingdom Viridiplantae; phylum Streptophyta; class Magnoliopsida; order Nymphaeales; family Cabombaceae; genus Brasenia; species Brasenia schreberi. Next base: position 23,345,598 of record JAYKKT010000081.1, read on the forward strand.
TCGCCTAGTGACAGGTTGGTGGATAGACTAAGGAGTTACACGACACATCTCGAAAACCAAGGTAGGGGTAATGGATCTGAAGGAATACAAACCCGACGAACATAGAGTCTACATTAGAAATAATACTTTCTCGGATGTTTTGGATACCGGGTCCTTAAGAATATTTGTATAAGGCAAACCTATTTTATTAACTAATGTATTAATTGTGTCATCTATGAGGTGCAATCTAGTCTCGGTCCCTACCTAAGTAAAGAAAAGTTTTGAGGTTAGGTTTACTCCTAATAAGGTGACTGTGGGTAAGCATGAGAGAATTTTATTTTCTAGAGAATTTGACGTAAAGATGGTCTTTTTAAACTATGTGATAATGAAATTGGTACTTCTTCTATTTATATTGAGTGTGTTTTTTCTGTTGATGTGAATATGTGGCATAAACGCCTTGGGCATATAAGTCTGAAAAAGTTGAGGAAATTATCCAACTTTGACTTATTGCCTTGATTTGAGGAAAATATTTTCAACAAGTGTGAAGCTTGTATACAAGGAAAAATGACAAGAAATTTTTTTTTCCAAAGAATCAACAAGGGCAACAACCCTGTTAGAGGTTATTCACATGAATTTATGTGAGCTTTTAGAGTAAAGTTACATCATGAAAAAGGTTATTTTATAACTTTTATCGATGATTACTCTAGATATATGTATTTATATCTTTTGGTATATAAATCTGAGGCACTTGATACTTTCAAAGAATATAAGGAAAAAGTGGAAAACCAATTAAGGCATTCAATCAAAGTCTTAAGATCAGACAGAGGTGGTAAATATACCTCAGCAGAATTTCTTGAATTCTGTAAAAACTTTGGTATCGCATAGCAAAATACAATGCTTAGGATACCTCAACAAAATGATGTAGCTGAGAGATACAACATAACCTTACTAAATATGACAAGGTCTATGTTGATCGATGCCTCTCTACTAAGGGTATTTTGGGGAGAAGCATTAAGTACAACAGTTAACATACTCAATAGCGTACCGTATAAAGCTATATTCACTACACCATATGAGATGTGGTTTGGAAGAAAATCCAACCTAGGTCATCTCAGGAGGTGGGGATCTGTTGCATATGTAAAGATCCTTGATCAGTTTAGAGATAAGCTAGACAGTAGGTCCTTGAAATGTATATTCATTGGATATCCGAAAGGTTTAAAAGGATATTGGTTTTATCATAAGGACTACGAACTCATTGAAAGCAGAGATGTTGAATTCTTATAAGATACTAAGAATGACATCCTGGAAAACAATGATGAGTGTGTTGATAATCTGGTAAATCTAGATCAATCATCTTTTGAGCCCATTAAAGATATTCTTAAAACTACCGAAACCTTAAGTGGAAATAAAAGGTCAAGAGTCACTCCGTCCTACTTAAATGATTATCACACTTATCTTACAGAAGAAGTGTATAATTCGGTAGATATAGATGAGTTAACTGATAACTTAACTTATCAGTATTATCAGTAAGCTATGAACTCATCAGAAGCAACAGACTAGGGAAAAGCCATTAATGAGGAAATTGAATCCATTGAGAAAAATTAGGTCTGAAAATTGGCTAATTTGTTAAAAGGAAGGAAAGTCATAGGCTGTAAATGGGTTCTAAAAAAGAAATATAAGTTCGATGGTACAATCGACAAGTTTAAAGCGAGGTTGGTTGCAAAGGGTTTTTCGTAAAAAGCTGGGATAGATTATGTTGAGACATATTCCCCAGTAGCGAAATTTGCATTCATACGTATAATCCTGACAGTGTCTACATACTATGATTTAGATTTACATCAGTTAGATATAAAGACAACATTTCTAAATGGGGATTTAGAAGAAATCATAAACATCCAGTAGCCCAAGGATTTGTGGTTGAAGGCCAAGAAGATAAAGTATATAGGTTGACAAAATCCCTATATGGCCTGAAACAGTCACCTCGCCAATGGTATTTGACTTTTCAAAATGCTATTATAGAACTTGGGTTTGTAGCTAATAAACTTGATCACTGTGTATATGTCTGGAATAGTGGGAGTCACTTTGTCATCCTATCGTTATATGTAGATGGTATTTTGTTGACTGGAAACGATAATGAGATGATTGTCAAAACCAAGTCATGGTTGAACTCCAAGTTCAAAATGAAGGACATGGGAGAAGCATCCTATATCCTAGGAATAAAGATCTCTCGAGATAGAGAATCTAGACTCTTATGCTTGAGTCGTGAGAGATATATTGACTATATCCTCAAGAAGTTTAAAATTGGTGAATGCAAGTCTATTGATACACCCGTTGTAAAAAGGGTCAAATTAAGTAAGGTTGATTGTTCCGGTGAAGGAGATGATAAGCCTAATGTTCCTTATGCACAAGTTGTTGGTAGCTTGATGTATGTTATGTTATATACAAGACCTGATATCAGCTTTGTTGTTGGTCATATAAGTAGATATCAAAGTAATCCTGGACGGCAGTATTGGGTAGCTGTGAAAAAGATTTTAAGATATCTGAAATGAACAAAAGACTTGAAACTATGCTTTCAAGGAGATGAACTGAAAGTAGTAGGATACTGAGATGCTGACTTTGCTGGGAGCAAAGATGACAGCAAATCAACCTCGGGACAAATATTCTTATTTAGAGGTGTTGTTGTTTCTTGGGTATATAAGAAACAGGGCTGTGTAGCATTGCATACACAAGAAGCTGAGTATGTAGCTTATTGTATGGCTGCAACGAGTGTTGTTTGGATAAGCCACTTCATACGTGATTTGAAGCTGAAAATAACTGACGAGCTAGTTGTTATTCACTGTGATAACAATGCAACAATTACTCTTATCAAGAGTACAGCTAATTGCTCATAAAACAAGCATATGATGGTGAAATACCATTATGTTTATAATATGGTTATGAGAAAGAAAATATCCATATCATACATGCCAACAACTCATATGTTGGCAGACCCCTTGACTAAAGGCATAACAGAGGAACTATTCTCAAAACATGTTACAAACATGGGTTTGAGGTATATTTGATTGTTGTGTAGGAAAATAACCACACAACGGATAAAAGTGTTGTATAGGTAAACAACCATACAACGGATAAATTGTTGTGAAGAGAAATAATCACACAATACGTATTGATTGCAATAGTAATCAGGAAATGACATTACTAGGTAAACCCTGAAAAAGTGGAAGAAAAACCAATATGTCAACACACTTGGCTCGAATGGCCAAGTGGGAGATGTTACAAATAGCAGTGGTCATTCTCGGTAACTCAGTCGGGTAACGGCTGGACTGGCCATCAAGACCATTACGCGGAGATGAGTTACGGATACGACCTCGATTGTAACCGCCGGACTGATACCGGATTTTCCGGTAACAGTCCGAATTTACTGCTCAAAAAGAGGAAAACCCAGCGTGAGAGCCAGGATACAAGAACAGTATATATATTCGAGTGAAAATCACAGAAAGAGTATGTGATATATAGATACACAAAAATACTCAGAATATACAACGTATCCTTGAGAAAGGCCGCTGTGAGGAAACCTCAAACGACGTCCTAAATCATTTCCGCTACAAATCTACCGGAGACAAGAAAAGCATCTACCGGAGACAGGAAAAGCCGGCAACCGAGAACACCAAAACGGATTTAAGAAGAAGCACACAAGGCCATCAAAAAGCCTACTAGCTATGGTATCTTCCTTACTGTATTGTCACGTATCTGAGTCATACTTGGCAAACATTCTGCAAGAGAAGTAATGGCACAAATAGCATGGGAAGAAATGTGGGTATAATTGCTAAAACAACTTTACATTTGAAAAACACATAAAACAGCACACACAAAGAGAGAGAATTACTAAACTAGAACCATGATTATCCTGAGCATGTTGATCAAGATGCTGCTGGACTTACTGAACCTGTCTTTTTCTTTCTTCAATTTTTTATGGTACATAACTGTCAATTTGTCGGTCTTAGTGTTACGGTCCCATTCGGGTGCACGAAGATGATAGGTGATGATCTGTTGTCGTGTTTGATCTTTTCAGGAAAGAATTGCATCATATGAAGGTTCTCAATATCTTGGCAAAATATGTACCAAAGAGTTTGCTCTCTTCGACATCCCAGCAATCTTATTGCCTAAATTTTGAGAACATGTACTTCTAGATTTGAATGTTTGACTTTATCTTGAGAGGTTGTAACAGATTCAAGAAGTTTGATTTGTTGTAACGTCAGTTTGCGGAAAGAAAGGTGTAATATTGATTGTTAAATAAAGGGATAATGGCTAATAACATTTCACAGTATCATATTATCTTGATCCTTCTCTTTTTCCTTGAAATAGATGTATCTGCTTGTGGGTACATCAATCCTATCTCTCTCTCTCTCTCTCTCACACACACACACATACTTGTAGTCTTGCATTTCTGGTGATAGATTATGATCTCCCGGATGATCTGACCCAGATCTATAGCAATTGTAAAGAATCTTTTGAAAGGTCGGGATTCTCCAGAGAGCTCCAAGACAGTAACACGAACACAACTCAAAAAGTCTGTTCACATCCATCGAAAGTAACAACGGAAAATCAGGTCAAGTTTTGGATACATATTTCGTACACGAACATAAAATGGCACACTGCAACCCAAAACATAAATTGCTGTCCATGTCTGACATGACCCGAAAAAATCCACACTATTGTGCACCCAAAGTAACACGTAAAATTGGATCATGTTCTTGTCGAGCACGAAAATGGCACCACCAGTTAATAACTACAAATGATATCGTGAAATGGCACGGCACAAACACAACCTCGACCCGAAATCGCCACCACTAGTTAATGACTACCAATGATATGTCAATAACGGCTCAATCATCTAGATGATCATATGGTACAAATTTCAGTTCTTTGAGCCCGGTGAAGATGGGAATAACCATTTCGGGTCGGCCTTGGAAAACCTGAAACCAGACAACTTTCAAATATTTCGAAGGGCTTAGATCCTCGGAACTTGACAAATGAATTTACTTCAAACATTGCCTAAACCTGGTTATGTTCTAAAAGAAGATGGGAACTTGTTGTCCTCTAACCGTGGACACTGAAACCTGCACCCAAGAGGAATTCCTGGCATTGTCGATGCAATATGATCATTAAAAGTAATAACATCTAATCTTTTTGCATATTTCAAATTAGATGCTCATAACTTTAGTAAATAATTGATTCCCTCTCTAGCTATATATATATATATATATATATATATATATATATATATATATATATATACACGTGTGTGTGGGGAGAGAAAGTGAGTTGCTAGACTTTGATTCCTACCAAACAATTCATGCTAATATACCATCACATTGGAGAGATAGGTTGTCTAAATAGAAAGAAAGTAAGTGAGAGTTGCTAGACTTTGATTCATACTAAACAATTTAGGCTCATCCATACGGCCACATTGAAGAGATGATGGTTTAAATAAAAAAAGTAAAAGTTATTTTAAAAACAAAATATACAAATACATGTACCTACTTCTAATATGAATAAGAGTCTAGCAACTCCCCAACTCTCTCTCTCACTATAATATATATTAAGATTATCTACCTTGAATTGCTCTACTTTGCTCCATCACTCATTATAAAAGAATAAGAAAGAAATGTAGCTTGAGAGCAACTAATGAGCAATGTAATCCACGAATTCGTAGAGCTTAAGGAGCTCATGCATCCACGAGAAAGACTGCCACTGATCCTGACAAAATAAAAAAAGAAACTAAACCCCGGAATGGCATCAACCCAGCCCGAGTCTTTAAAAAGATGAAGATGAAGGCCTTCGATCAATCTGGATCAATTACTTCGACGGATGAGCGTGCTCTAATCAATGATTCAGATTTTTTTGTTTCTCAAAGCACCAAGATCTTATCTGAGTTTCCACTTAACAGTGAATTGCCAAATTCTTCAGAATATTTTCGTTCATTTCTTCTATGATCATACTGGAAGATGGTTTTCCGGAAGAGTTTATACGGGAAACTCGGAGAATATATATATATATATATATATATATATATATATATATATATATATATATATATATATATATATATATATAGAGAGAGAGAGAGAGAGAAAGAAGCACAGCAAAGTTGTTCTTATTATCTGTTCAGTACTAGCGATGAGAAATGACGATTAGTCCCCTTCAACAAACAGTGTACTGTTCCTGTAGTGTCGCTAAAGAGCTAGCGTGCAACAGAGAAATATGAGAAGCACAGAAAATTCAAACAGTTGAATTCTGTAGAGCAGACGTTGGCTCATTAAGCTTTCTTCATGGAGCTGTCACATCATATGGCAAACATGAGAGTCCCACAAAGAAATCTAAAGAACAGTATTAGTTGAAGACCTGGGACCTCACCTGATCGACTCACAAGTTGAAGGTCTCGAGTTCGACACTCGTGGCCTACATCTGGTTTCGGCCTCCCCATTTTGCTGGAAAGAAGAACACAAGGTTAGGAACTGACCCGAACAAAATATGTTCATGACTCGTCCTACACAAATTCTTGTTCGTGTTCTCGGGTTATTAGATCACTTGGGCTGAGCCAAACGCACCAATCACGAGCAAACACTCATGAAAAGCTTGACACGTAAAATTAACATATTTTATTGCAAAAGTGAAAGAATTTGTATCGTTTAGTTACATATTTGTCAATCAATTAGTTTTAAATATACATAAAAGTCATAATTAACAAATGAAACACAAGCCAACCCTAATTGACATGCTTTGGGTTCGTGCCACGTCGGATGGATCAATAGGAGGTCGATCGTGGAGGACAGAGCCCGTTAACCCATGTGCGACACATTACTAATGTAAAACTTAACTAGTGAATTCGTGTTCGGGTCATTTAGATCATCAACTGAACATGAACGAGCCCGTCACAAGCTGAACTGCGCCAAACCATGACCAACATGATTCACTTACTTGCTCATCTGGTGAGCCTTTTCTTGAGCAATGACAACTTCGTCTAATCAGAATGAACCAAATTATTAAAATTCCGTTCACATTTTGAGGCAACCCAAGCAAACCATTAATGTAGCACGTCATTAATGTATAAAGTATCTCAATACAAAATTATATAGTATATAACCCAAAGCCATCAACTAGCTCAGCGGAGTTTATACATATATTATGTCTTTATTCTATCAGGTTGAAAGCCTTAACTTTCTAATGTTTTTATCCATAGTTCAGATTTCATATTAACGTTTTTCTTGGACTCATCTACTAACACAATTTTATCCATAAATATATACTAAGGTACTTCATCTTAATTTATTAACTCATCAATAACTAATATAAATAAACATAGACTTAAAGATGATATTTGATGTAATCCAGTATTAACTTCAAAGAAATATGTCGTTCTTTCATGGGTCCTAATACATGTGTGTGCACCATCATATATGTATCTTATAAATTTGATTTATATCAATAGGATATCTCTCTTTTCTAAGGTTCTCTAAAGAATATTTTTTTGTATCCTATTGTAAGCTTATTTTTAGATTAATAAATATCATATGAAGATTCTTTTTTCTCTGAAATGTCTCACAAGGCATCTCAATAGTTGAACAACCTCAATCCAAATTAGGTTTTGTTATAGTCGTTGCTTATCTCAACCTACGTTTAATAATTTTTTCTCATAATTTCATAGTATAACTCATTAACTTGATACTGATTAACTCTTATAATTCTAAATATCTCTTTTATTCTTTTATATTAGTATAACTGCACTCTTTCTCAATTCCTCTTATTTGATACAAAAATATTAAAATGGAAAGGTACGAGTTCGCTACTGGAGGTGTGCACTACTAAGCTTGAACCTCTCTATTATAGAAAAAGAAAAGGAAAACAATTTAAGATGTTGAGGTATATCCGTCAAAATGAATGGTTTAATATGTTGTGAAGTTATTAGAGAAAAAGCTGGTGTGGTACTTGGGCATAGGATAAAACTTGAATTTGGATCTTGTTTTCCGGTCGCTGCAAGATAAACTAAAGCTTAACTGGATCCAAACTTGAACTTTGAGTACTGGATATCGGGTTTGATGCAATATAAGAAATGAGGTCCGGATCCAGTATCCATGAGCTGACAATGAGTTTCCGAGGTGGGGCCCTGTAACAGGTTGGATATGGGTCGAGCCCCCACTTAGCCTGTTTCAATTTCCGAGAGTACAGTGCCACATGCTGATGGTCTTACTATAATGAGGCCGTTTGCGGACGCACCTGACACAACCCGTTCGGATATGAATATGGACAGGGTCCATCTAATTACTACTCAAACGGAACACAGATCCAAATCCAACTGCCCACATGCATTAACATAACACGAGTACCCGATTTCAAATCTTAAATACATTTAACAAATAATGAAAACCAGAAGTTTGGATGCGAAATGGATGTGAATCCAATCTTATAATTGAGTTTCATTGGACTTACCTACTTAATATGACACGAGAGTCGCAGAGGCACGAGGACACAGAGTTTGAATGCAAATAGATTGGATGAGCTTAATTGGATTCGACCTACCTACTTATTCGAACAACGGTCACAGGGACACGAGGGCTTGCTGAAGCTAAATAAACCAAGTATGAAGAACCAGGTAAGCTCGGGTTTGGTGGGTTGGCCTATGGGGTAAGTATTGGAGTCTAGTCGGGTTCGGTGGGTTGGGTCATGATTTTACATTTGACAGTGATTCGTGAGAGTACGACACGGACACTCTTGATCAGCGATCCAAAAGAAGATTCACTAATTTAGGAAACTCATGACACGTGCGAGGGGACTTTCTGGCACGTGGGAATGCAGTTCCGTGAAAGGCGTTCCTCTGGAATAAACGAAACCAAACAATTTAAGAAAGGGGGGAAAATTTAAAAATCGGAGAAAAAAGGGGTCCACGTGGGACCGCAGCTACTGACATGTCGATGACAAAGCCAGCTGTCCAATAAAGGCCTCATCCGCGTCAGATCTCCAACGTGGCATATTCCAGCCAGAAGCGCCATCGGCTTACTCCCTCTCGCCGAGCCCTTTAGCCGGCTCGTACAAGGGCAGTATTGTCTTTTTCTGAAACGAAATGCCGTGGTTTTGTCCATTATGTGGCGATTCTGGATATGGTCAGAACCATTCCGGTTTTCTTGCAACTCGGAACCAGAACAAGAACCGAACTGGGATTGAGCAATTTCTAAAGTGTCTATTCAAGATTAAGTCCTGAACCGTTTTGAATCGATTTTTTTCTAAAAATCAAAATTAAAAAACCGCCAGTTTGAAATCGTCAGGTCCAGTTGACCCGGTTTCGGTTTTGAACTGAATGGACTCCGATTCTAGGTCCAATTTATCCGGTTCTGGTTCCAGCTAATTCCTTGTCTGGCTGGAACAGCCAAGCCAGTTGCAAATTGACCATGCGTAGGCGATTGGATGGAACTGATAGAGTCGTTTGAGGAAACTTAAAATATGAATTAAGAGAAACTTCTAAAGTTTACTTAATGTTCATGGATATTTTGATTTACCCTTTATTTCTCCAATCAAAAGTATTTTAGAGGCTTAATATTTTATTATTTTGTGTATATTGGACGATATTTAAATATGCTGCAACCAAGTGTATTTATCAACTTGTCTGAATGGATCGGACCTAAATCATTCGGCTGATCCAAACGGGCTTTCCATCGGGCTGGTAAACGAGCAGCTGAACAGAAGTTCAAGGCTTGTCCATCGACTCAAGATGGCTCATCCGCAATTTTGAGTTAGTCCAACTTGAATTGAACATGAGGTGAGTTAGACAAGCTCAACACAATCCACTAGATTGAAGTTAAAATTGATACTGTTTTCGTTACCTCGCAAACAAACAGAGCTGTTTAAATCTTCACTCGATCGGTTTGAGTCCACCCACTTCAGATTGATTTGGTAATTAATCTGCTTACTTGTCATCATTTCATCTTTGGCTGGTTTTGACCCGGCTCCATGGGTCGAACTGGACCCGAACTGCCTCCAGAACTAACGGGAATTAATTGAGAACCCCATGACTCGGTTTTGGTTCCACTAATCATGTATCCGAAGCAGAATGGACGGTTCCAAATTGGGTTTTGCTTCCTCTACATTTATCTCATGTGATTTTGAATCAAATCAACCCCGAATTAGCGGTACCAGAACCGGATCTGGAACTAGCGGAACCAGAAACCAAGCATAACATGTTCAAAAATGAAAGTTGGGATGCTTAAACAGGTAAGGGCCTGCCTCAACCCCAGCATCTTTTTATTGTAAAGGGAAGGTTTTGAATCTACATGGTGTTCAACCAAGTGACAGTGCCAATATATGTATAGCAATGGCACAAAAAGGAAATTTCTTTTTATTCTTTTCTTATGCTTGATGCATCCTCTCTATGATTTTAAGTTAGGGAGCTAGATGAATTTAGTTTAAATACAAGACTTTCTCTCTCTCTCTCTCGGGATATAAAGTGTTAAAATTGATGAGGTGTGCAGTTTGTTCTGTGGTCTCTGGGAGTCTGAGCCACTTGTGCTGGAAGCATTCAATGCTCCCTCTGCAATATGGTTCTGTCTGCTACCTCTCTCTCTCTCTTCTCTCTCTCTCATATACTTTATTGACAAAACAACCAAGCTGAATACAGACAATACCGAAACGGTGTACCTAAAATTTCTTTTTGTTGTCTAAATAAACCACTTTAATAAGCTGTATTATGTATATGAATTATATATCCCTAACTCCAAATTTACTGAAGCTTTGAGAAAGAGCATAAGAAAAGGCCTATCTTTCTCGGGCTGCAAGATAAGAGGCCCTGAAAAGATGGGTTGTTTTGTAGGGTCTCATTGATGTCCCATGATACCCTTCCCCACTTCTCCAAATCTTGAACTGTGCAAATCAGCGATCTCATCATCCCAAAATCTTTAAAAGAACACCATAGCTTATCATTTTCTTCTTTCATTTTAGAATTAATTTGTTGTCATTGCTTAAAAGCTTTCTTTATATTCTTTTGGATCTTTCATGACGTCACCCAACTCGAAATCCTCTTCCCAATTTCATTTTAGATGAGAGAGAGAGAGAAGAGGGAGGGAGAGGGAGGGAGGGAGAATGTGCGTGCTAGGGTTTTCTGAAGGATACGAGAAGAAGAAGATGAGCAGGGAAGAGTAGCAGACCCTTGTTTGGTGAGAGATCCTTTCCTTCTTTTATGACTCCCTTGAAGATTAAGCAAAAGAGAGGGAACCCCATTTTCTGATGGGGTTTAGGGTTTTCATCTTATCTTCTGAACTCTGAAGAAGGAGAGGATACTAGACACACAGAGAGAGAGAGAGAGAGCCAAAATGCAACCTGGCTATGGAATTCCGGAGCTACAGCAGTTCATGACAGATGGTTCCTCACTATTTACACTCTCAAATGACTTAAATCCATCGTCTCAGCAGAAGAATAACCATCAAAATCTGCAACTCCAGCTACAGCAACAACAGCAACAGCAGACTAGAGGGTACCAATACCACCAATTCCAGCCATTCCTTGAGTTTCCTACCTTGCAGCAGCCGAGATGGTTGCACCAACAACCACCGCCTCCGGCTCTCCTACATCCGCAGTCACCGCCACCGCCACCGCATCTCGTTCTAGAGGCCGAACATGCTGGAAACCCTTCTTCTCGTTTGTTTCCTTTCATTTCAAATTTTAAGCCAATGGTGGACATCAACGAAACCAGTTGCAGCAGGGAGAGACATCATTTTGCAGATGAGGAAGCTTCTCTCGGAGATGAGCCGGGCTCGGATCGAAGATGGCAGAGAGAAGAAGGTGGGGGTGTGAAGAGCCCAAGTGAGCCCATTAGAGGACCTTTCTGGTAAAGAGAAGAACTGACTGTTTGTCTTTACTGTTCATCTTTTTCTCTTGATTTCTTGATTAGAATTTCATGGGAGAAGTTTTTTTTTCCTTTTGTTTTCTAGTATGGAGACTTCACTTTCGAACTTTAGATCTAGAGTAACATGCATATAAGATATTTAGGCATGCATGATGTACTGAATGAAGTCAGATTTCAGGTCTTTAAGTAGTTTATACACAAAATGCAAGTAAAAGACTCAAGTGAGGAGCTTATCGGTGATTGCTAGTTTTTGTATTTAACCAAGGAAGGAAACACAATGACAAATTTTTATCTTGCTCGCTTTTTTGCTTATCTTAAAGCTAGATCGACAGTTTCAAGATTTATTTAAGTCTAAGAATTCTTTTTCTGAGTTTGATTCTATTGCGTGGGTGTTCTAAATGCTTGGATTTGATAAATGACTTTCAAAGATTGGAAGAAATTATCAGAGATCCAAGATTTCTGGTGCAATAGCGTATGATATGATTCGAATTTCAATTGAATGACAGGGTTTCAGATTTAGCCTTCAATAACAACACCAACAGACCGTCGACCAGTACCAGCACAAAGAGATACAGGAAGGGTGTTGAAGAAAGCGATCCGCCGGCGCTGGAGGGCAAGAGCAGCAGTGCCGGCACCGGTTACCGGAAGTTCGGCGAACTAGAAGCCATCTACAACGTGAATTTCTATGGTGGTGGTGAGCTGCAGGGAGGATCAGGCTCGGCACTCACCGGAGACAACGCTCCTCCACCTGCCGGTAAACCGACCCTACCGAGGGAAACGGAGGGTACTCAGGCATCAGAAACTTTGGCGGACGACGAAGAGGCCTCGTTGAGGAAAGCACAAAAGAAAAGGAGGAAGAAGAAGAGGCAACAACAGCAAATGGCTTCAATTGCTTCCTTCTTTGAGAAGCTCGTAAACCAACTAATGGACCACCAAGAAACACTTCACAAAAGGTTCATGGAAGTCATGGAGAAGAGAGACCAAGAGAGGCAGAACCGCGAAGAAGAGTGGCGCCGCCAAGAAGCCGCTCGGCTCAGTCGAGAAAAAGCTCTTAGGGCTCAGGAAGAGGCCGCCGTCTCGAGCCGGGAGGCTGCCATTGTCTCATTTCTGGAGAAAATCACTGGAGAGACTTTAGTCCTGCCAAAACGGGACACTCTCTGCAGCGGCAGCATGCCGGAGACAACGCAGCCGGAGAATTCAGAGACCGAAAGGCGTAACGAGGCCGGGAACAGCAACCGGCGGTGGCCGAAGTCGGAGGTGAACGCCTTGATCAAGGTCCGAAGCGGACTCGAGACTCGATTTCAGGAACCGGGGCTCAAGGGTCCACTCTGGGAGGAAGTGAGCTCCGCCATGGCGGCAATGGGGTATTGTAGGAGTGCAAAGAGGTGCAAAGAGAAATGGGAGAATATCAACAAGTACTTCAGAAAGACTAAGAACAATGTTAAGAGACGATCCCAACGCTCCAAAACATGCCCTTATTTTCAACAATTGGATCTCCTCTACACCAACAAGGCCTCCGCTTCATCAGCCGGCGAAGGCACCGGCATACCATCAAACTCGGAGCTCTTGGATGCGATACTTCCGATCGATGGGGGTGACCCGAAGTTAGAGACCGGTGCTCTACTGGGGAGTCATATTGTTGCTGAAACGATAGATAGAGGTACTAGTAAAGACTTGGTGCCATTGAATTGCAGTGAGAATGCGAATGATGAAGAAGAGGAAGATGGTGAAGACGATGAAGACGAAGAGGAAGACGATGGAGATGACGAAAAGCAGGCGGAGAGAGGAGGAAAGGCCAAAGTAGAAGAGGAAGACGATAATATGCAGTGTACTGGTTCATTCATGGAGCTTGTTCACAATCTAGCAGGCAATTCAACTACGAACAAGGGTGTAGATTTCTCTATGCGTCCTTCGTCGTCATCTTCACCGCTCTGATCATTTCTTCTTTTTTCCTTTTGTTTTATCATCTTTAATTGATTAGTATCAGCAGCAATTATTATCGTTAGAAATATTTTAAGTTTTCTCTTGTTTCTCACCCTTTTTTTCACGTCTCAGGATGTGTTTGTGATTATTTTACGAAGCATAAGAGAATCCAAATTTTGTTGGTTGTCTGAATGCTGGCTTGATAATTTTAATAGGGTCATTAATGTGCCTGTTTGAATATAGAAATGAGAGAGAGAGAGAGAGAGAGAGAGAGAGAGAGAGAGAGAGAGAGAGAGAGAGAGAAGATGGGCAAGGGAGGGTTCAGAATCAGAGAGGCTCAGTCTGAGGCAATCTGTGTCCCTCTGCGTGGGCTGGCATTCGTGTTTCAGCACGAGAGAGAGAGTTTCCTTGTGGCTGTGTAAAGGACGCATGACGTCACAAATTGAAACCCGCACGACGCTCATGCACAGCAGCGGATGCAGCAGCACAGAGACCGGACGGAGCGCTCTGAAATTCTTGATTGGGAAAAAGCGGGTCTCTCACGCTCTTCGCATGGCACGCTCAAATCCGGAATCGTCTGCCTCTCTCTCTCTCTCTATATATATATATAGAGAGAGAGAGAGAGAGAGACTGAGAGGACTAGTGTTATTTGTAGTTGTATACATTCTTAATTTTGAAAGCATCTTAGCGACTAAAACTTTAGATCCAAGCATATCGGTTTGCAATTGGATATTTAGTGTGTTGAAAATTTTATGAAATTCAATCAACCATGAGAATTCATTTTGAAGACTCATGTGACAATTTTGAGGAAAATAATACTTTAGAAAGTGACACGATAATTACGTTTCAATTTTTAACTAGATTGAACAAATTTATATAGCAAATAAATCATGTTACACACATATGTGTGTGTGTATGCATGCATGGCATGTATGTGTACGCACGTGCATGCCCTCACATTCTTCTAGCTCAAACTATTAATCACGCAGCCAATATGATCCATTTATTTCGACCCAACATGATTTACTGCTTGGTCGCCAGATCCGAGGAATTGGATTTGTATATGGACCCGACCCACTGATATCCCTAGTTGCAAATTGCATTCTTAGATATGCTAACCCCTTTCTAGTTTAGCAGATAATGAATTAGTTGTGGGATAGAATGATATGTGTGTGCATGTATATGGTTCGGGTCATAATACAAAATATATTGGTTTCCAAATGGGCTATTTTCTTGTCTTTGAATTGTCTAACCCTTCGAGCATTTTCTTTAGTAATTTTTAAAATATTTATTGATTTTATTTGCTGGTTTGCTGAATCCTAAAAACTTTGCTAGAAAAGCATAAAAAAGGACTCTTTGGTACATGACATAAATAGTAATTATTGAGTATTTTGAAAGTATATACTATCAAAAGACTAATTTTTTGTTGTTCTTGATAGACAATAAAGGACAATACTCTTCGTACTCAATTGTTTATCAAGGGTGATCATGACAGTTAATGTCTACATATATATATTCTCGAAAGACCTACTCATTTTTCTAATATGTTGGATACATGACTTCATGATGTGTGCATGATGTCATGCACATGCTATGTCAAAATGACCAAAAGGGTATTTATGTTGATTCATGTACATGCTTGTATACATTGCATATCTCATGACAAGTACAATTATGTGCACATGCATGGTGCCTGTGTGTGTTGCGTGCATGCATGTGTGGCTTATAATTTTGCTTGATTCAGATTGTGATGAGCGTGTTCGGTTCGTGATCTACACGAATTGGCAGATCATCTTATATGAGCTGAACACGGACTGTGCACCTGACCAAATCGGGTTTTGTGGGGACTTATGATAAAACTTTTCAAATTACAAGGAACTCATGTTCAACTTGTATAACTTGGCTCATTTCCGGCTCAGCTCAAACAAGCTGGTGAGATGAACACGAATAGAAATACGAGTGCATGCCTAAACACTATTCGGTTTGGCTTGGCTCATGCGCCAGACCTACCGGCTATGGTATTTGTTATACAATCTTGAATTTGACTCCTGGACTTTGATATTGAACCTGAATCGAGAAATTTGATATGGATTACGAAACAATCTCGAAGCTGGATCCTGGACTGCGATATTGAACCTGAAACAAGAAGTTTGAAGTGGATCAGGACCCACTAAATAATGCCTGGGTCCGGGCCAGCCCACTGAAGTTCAAAATTTAAGAGAGCTCACGTGAATGGCAGTGAATTGTAGCCATCTCTTGGGGAGACAATGCAGATGAATGAATGTGCCTTTCGACTCTTCTGCTGCTTGTTACTGTGGGCATGGGACCCACATCATGATGGTTTATAGGACCAGACCCAGATCCATCCGGTGGCTCAAAAGGCCACGTAGTGGACCCGGCAATGCAGGTGTTTGGTTGGGTCGCTGATGGATCTTGTAATCAAGCGAAAAACAAGGTTGTATGATCCTACTTTTTAATACACGTCAAGACTTTAATTGATTACGACGAAAACTAGAACTATAGTTCCAATTTTATTTATAGTCTCAGTCCTTGTAATACCCTTAGTGGTGGCTCTCTACAACAGGCCCGGATTTGCATTGCATTCTGGCCTGGATCTTTTGGATTTGGATCCATGGAGCGGTTTAAATTGTTAGAATCCATTTCAAACTAAACATAATACAAAACTTACACTTTGTTTGTTGAATTTTACAATTTTATTTTCGCATTATTTACTTTTCAGAATTCAGGTCAAGTGGTCCATACAAATTTTCTGACAACGTCAACACAGCTGCATTTACAGTGGAGTTCTTTTTTTCATAGCCAAGCTAGGGTTCGACGGACCTCTTCAATTTACACAAACACCTGAGTGTCCTCTCGGCATTTTGAACTCCTGACATCTTGTCAGAGAGCTCAATGGGGCAAACCATTACACCATGCTACATGTTGATGTACGTATTTGAAATAACTATATGTCAAGTGGTTCGGACCTCGTCCGAACGCAGGAAAAACCATTTAGGAAATTGAAACAGAAAACAAAATCCTTTTCTCTTTGTGTGTGCATGCACGCATGCAGTTGCATATGCATGTTTCTCTCTTCTTATTTCTTTTAGTACTTTCTTTTACTACATATTCTTCCATATTTAGATACAAATGCTATTTTTTTCTTGATATTTTCTTTGAGATCAAAACGGTTTCAATTTGTATTCAGTAGATTTTCTCACTTGCCCAGAAAGATCAATGCCAAAATCAACATAGCCAAACAAGGTGTTCAAGAAATCTCAACAGGAAGGGTGTCCAAAATCAGAATTGCGACCGGGTTTTCTTTTCGACTACCAAACTGAGGTTAGGGAGATCCCAACTCGTTAATCAAATAGAGACCTTGTAACAAGTGACGTTAGATTTTGTTAATGTGTTTTAAAACTTTAGGCCATGCTTGATTAACAATAAAAACCTAATGTTCTTATTTGATTAATGACGAGAACCTAGCGTGTGTCTTAAAATGTTGAGAAATTGATAATCCAAAGTGTAAATTTTGAAAAACCATAAATTTCCCAAATTTATTTTTATACTATATAATGTTTAAATATGGTATATACTAGACATCATTATAATATAGTTTACTTTAATATAATACATTGTGCATTATGTATAATATTTTTAGTATAACACATTACATGGAAATTCTTTTTTTTTTTGCACAAGTACCCGTAACCAGTTTGAGTCGGGTGGCCAATTTTGGGGTAAAGCTCTACGAGTGCTGGTTTTCTCCTCTCACAAGACTCGAACTCAAGACCATTACTGGGCGGGTATAAGTGCCAAACCAGATGAACCAACAAGGATTGGTTATACATGGAAAAATGATGATGAAAAATAACAAATAACTTTGAGAAATTTCACCAGCTTCATTCTTATTGTTGGTTACGACCTCACGTTCATGAATATTGCAAAAGCGAGACGCATCTGTAACAGTTACAGGCCCTAATTGGTATGATCTTCTTCATGAACATCTCATGACAAACCATACAGCAAAAAAGCCGTACAAATAGAGGTTGGAACACCTGCATTTTTTGTCGATAATTCGATCAAATCCCACAAAAAAATTCAAGAAATCAACATGGCATCCATATCTTTGAGGATCATCTTGCAGCTTCTGCTCATAACCATGAGATGATCTCATTCATCATCTGTTGTATTACCTACCAAGAGTTCTCTCACGGCTTTTGGCGTGCACTAGTGACTACGTAGATCCGGTGCCAGGGGACCCATGGAGCGAACCTGGACCCATACCCCATGCAGATCCAGTATTTTCATACACCAGTCAGTCCATTTCATCAGAAAATGAGATGGGCAACTGACAGAGAAGAGCACAAGAGAAGGAAGAAGCCGTTTGGATGGCAGATGGGCTTATATTTCTTGGTCTCGACACGCTCCTTACCAAAGTTGTTTTCTACTATTATGTAAAAATAACCAAGTTATTATTGACTGGATAAGCTGAAGATCCTGAGTTCGATACCTGAGGAACGTATATCTGGTGCAACACCGCCTATCCAATAAAGACACAAACACAAACACAAACACGAAATTTTAGTTGTATATCGTATGGAAACTCATGCAATAGCAGAAAATAATACATTTCTTTCTGAGGCCAACAGTTCCATGAGTATTTCCATCTCTTGTTGGTAAAAGCCTTAGCTCAGGCAGCTAAGAATAAATGCTTAACTACAACTCGTCAAATTTGGTGGGGGTAATGAGCTGAGCTGATACTAACATACTATTTTCCCAACTACAACACATGAACCAAGTCACAGCTTGTTCTATGTGTTCATCAGATGAACCGAAACGAGCTATTTCACAGCCTTACCAGGAAGCACTAACTTCGAAAGCAGATCAAAAGGTATGAGAGTTTTTTCTTCAACAGAATTTTTGAAGACGTACTGTGGTTGGAAGGTGGAATTGCCGGATTTGTTTGCAAATACATACACGGCACACGGCACAGGGGATCTTAGCATGGCAACCAGCTGCAGGGTGGAGGCACGACATCCAGCTAAACGGGAGTGAAATTTGTGATTTTCATATCTACCTAGAAGTTATGTTCGATCTTTCTATATATAAACGGTAAGGAAAGCAAAAATTGTTACATCCCCGGGATTGCTGATTTAGCATAAGAAAGAACAATCCATTAATACACCAAATCGTAGGAAACAATCTTAAAAGATAGGAAAATCTAAAGCAAAGTATTTGGAGAAATTTGTTTCATTATAATATGTAATCACACCCCAATACCAAAAGCTTGCCGTAACTGAGAAATAGACATATGACTCAACTCTTACAGGAGGCTGACCGTAGATCAGCCAGAAGAGCAAGACGCAAAGGGTTCAGACGCACCTGAGGAGCTAAACTTGCATAAGAGGAATGGTATTAGGGCCTGCAAGGGCAGCAGCTTGCTGGGCTCGCTTTGCCTCACCTTTGTACATGCCTTTGCATTCCTTCTTTGCTCGCCTTGCTTCTCGTCTTTCTTCTTTTACAGCAGCCTGTTTTCAAGTAGGAACATATCAGGCACTAATAACCAACATCTTAACTCATTGAAATGCTATCAGTGCTCCGCTGTATAGGCCTTGGTGGGAGGATATTGAACTCTCAGGGTTTTATGAAAAGAGGCTCCACTGTCAGCCTCAAAAGGGCAGATTCTTGCACGCACACAGGCGTGCACACATGCACACAGACAAACCAAGTCTCAAGTAAGTGGTTTAGTTCTAAGTGGGGAACGACATTTTGGGTGGAGGTTGTCTAAGGAGTACAACCTTCATCTAGGTCTCTGATAAACAGTGGCAATCACAGTTTCTTTGTCCCCAAAATAAAAAACAATTAGCTTATTGATCACTTGAAAAACATTACCTTTCTTTCCTTCTTTTCCTCTTTTGTTTCAGTGCGCCGATTTCTTCCCTTCTCTTCATTTGCCGTGACATCTGCAGCCAACTTTGCGTTGCCAACAGCAGCCTTTCCTCTCTGGAAAGGCAAGAATTCCACAGGAAGCATATTCTTCCCATGAAGAGAAATAATGGGCCTGGTAGAATCCAAATTTCTAGAGCCATCCCCATGTACTTTTCTAGAAACTGAAGGGGCCCCAATTCTCCCTGGGTGATTGTCAAGATTCGAGTATGTAGATACAATGGTTTCACAATCCCACTTTCCAGATTCATCACTGCTACTGCTCTCCTCAAAAGGTAGTGATTCAGTGTTATCTGGGCTTTCAAGGGAGTACATCTCAGCATATTCTGCACACTTCTTCTTCAAATCAGCACAATTATCAAGTATTAATTCCTCATCACTAGCGGAACCATGATCGGCAGAAACCCTAGGAACTTCATATTTATCCAGATTGTCCATGTCATCCATCACGTGGTTCTGAAGAGCACGGTTGAGCTTAGCTGCAAGTAAGTCACCTTCTCCTTCAGCAGGCGCATCATAATCTGTGCAATCCTCGCTATCACTGTCGTACTCCCTCAGGGTGAGCTGTGATCATATGATAGTTGAAATGTGAGCACCAAAATCATGAAACTAACAAGGAATCTATTGAGCATGAAGGACATGAGAAGTGCTTTGAGATTGATACCCTAGCACACTTCAACAGAAACCAAAAAAGTGATTGTAGTTAACAAGCACACAAAAACTAGAAGTAGCAATCATGCATTTGGTCAGTAGATAATTAAACTCGCTTCCTCACAGAAGCAGAGGATATTTTCACTTGATATGCTGTGACGTACAGCAAGTTTAACAAGCAAAATTACAAGTACCATTTTCATGATTATCTCCCATAGTAAGATGGGAGAAAAGTATTTTTAGTTGCACTAGTCTTTCAGCTGAATAAGGAAGTTTTTAACACTAAAGGCACAAAGGAAGCACATATATACAACTTTTCAGAAATTGAAATAACAAGGAACAGAATTTCATATGCAAATTAGAAAATATGCACACTGGAAAAACTCAAGTAAAAAAGATGGTTGAAAATCAAGTGGTCGAAGCAAGGAAACTCCTGAACCACTTTAAGAACTATAAGAGAAGGCAAGGCATAAGCATCAACAGAGTGAAAACTAAATGCCGTGCTTTATCCAAAACACATTTTGAAATGCATTCACCTTCAAACTTCACGACATAAAGTTTATTTTGTAGAACCGTGAATGTAGCAAATAACATCAAATATTATTGTTAAAGAATAACAGAAGAAATGCATACCATATCAAATTGCTCATCAATAAGACGCCGCACTCTGGGTTTTTCAACCACTGAAGGACCAATATGATTTGAATTATCCATAGATTTTTGCTGAATTGGGGCAACATGAACGCATGATGAGGTTGAAACAGCCTTCTTTTGGACGGGTACTTCCTCCTCTCCTTCACGCTGATTGGCCATCAACACAAAATCTTCTTCAAGTTCCTCTACATCTGAATTGAATTTTGACAGGTCACTCTCATCAAGCAGGGCTGCTATATCAGGATCCATAACTTTCTGAACTTTCACATTGTATGTCTTCGAAGCCACGGTATGTATGGAGGGATTCGTGCTCCCCCATTGCATTGGCAATTTGGACGCATCATATGCCTAGTGATATTAGAATTTAACAAGCAAGAGAAACAAATAATAAGCGCAAGTTGAAAGTTCAACGTGCAATCGTCTCTCTTAAGCACAGCAAATCACACTGGACTAAACTGTGAATCTAATGGGTTCTGGGAACACCCAATCATTTCATGAACCAGTTGTCCAAAAAAGAGGGATAAAATAATAAATTAATACCGCGGCAGAAGAGTATTTTCCATTTTTTATCCAACTTTTCCGCATTATGAAGGCGCCTGATAACTATGAAATGGAGGTTACCAATTATAGTCACAAAAGCTAAAAATTCGATGATAGAATGATATGACCACAGAGCAGAACCAGAAACCACGAACAATGATGCTAAACTTAGAAATTCATTGATTTCATCTACCAACCTTCACATCGCTAGGCAACCGATCAAGCCGTGCTTTTGTGTTCTGGTAAAACTCCGCCCCACCCCCCGATTGCTTGACTTCCCTTAAGTGGATGAGGTAATTGTACCCATCGTCGGGAAACCCTAGTTCCAGAATCTCCCTCCTGATGTCTTCCGGCAATTCACCTTTTTTGGTCGGCGGCCGAGTTTCAGAAGGTAAAACACCGCCGGAGATCCTGATTCCGGTATCAAAATGACCGTCATCTTCGACGCCACCATCATCTTCATCTGCATCCTCGAAAAACGACTCGTCCGGGAGATTGAGCTCCTGATCGCGCCGGGAGTCGCCATCGGCGTCGAGAAGAGCGTCGTGAGAGGGGAGAGGGTTCCTATCGACCCTCACGAAGACGCGATCGCTCGTTTCCCCGTGTGAATTTTGTTGATTGGGGTCGGATGAGTCCCGGAAGAAGAGACGATACGTTGCAGACGCCTTCTTCTCGATGAACTTCTTCTTCCCCATGTCTGCTTCAGTACCAAAACCCTAAAACCACAAACGTTACCACGCATTGACGGCGCATCGCAGTCTTTTTGAAGCCCTCACGCACGTCCCAACTAAATGGACCCAGTTCAGATCCGGATCCAACTCCCCCGCGCTCTATCGGAATCAACCCCTCACTTTCTAATAATTTCCGCATTTGATCTTATATTGTGGCTAATCCCAAGACCCTCCTCATTTTCCGAATGGTCTTTCGAAGGAGTCGCCAGGATTTGTTATAGAAGGCAAAAAGATATACAGCAAGCATAAATTTTAAGGATGCACACCACGAGAACTCACCAAGAGGTCACACATTCCAGTACTACTCTTGGTTAAGCATACTTAACTTTAGAGTTATAATGGCTTCTGTCACATTGGTGCTTGTATGATCGTATCCGCCAAGCACATATATATATATATATAGAGAGAGAGAGAGAGATAATGATATATGCTCAATCTCCTCAAATATCTCCACCCTTTGATGGCAATGATGGTCTCTTAATAAATTGTTTCAATACAAATCAAGCCATAATTGAATCGAAATCATTTCATTCAAAGCTTGTTTTCTGAACTGATCTCTTAATAAAGCTCCATGAGTTTTAGCAGGAGGCCCTACGTTGGGAGCTGGGGATGGACAATAAGAAACTAAATCATTTCATTTCAAGGAGTCATCTATTTGCTTGTGGATTCTGACAAGCTGGAGTTGAAAAACCAAGGATTTGATGTGGAAACCACAAATATATTTTTGTCACAAATATGGGTGGACCCCTTCTCAGTGTGTCTCTATCTAGGACGACTCCTTGATTCTGCATCTACTTGAGCTTGAATGGTTGATTTTGCGTGGCTTTGATCAAAACCAAACCTCTTTTACACTTTCATGTGGGTTATGTAGCTTGTCGTTAATGAGTATAATTATACTTAAGTTGCTCTTCATACCACAACATGCCTGAAATTGCTCATGAGTTATAATTACTACATATGCTACTAATAAGTATAATTATTACTTAGTTAAGTGACTATAAATACCATAAAATAGTTGTACTCATAACTTTCACTAAATATATTTTAGTATTTTGAAAATCACCCGATAATTGGTTATTGTATGTATGGTTGTTCTTCTATTTCTTCTATAATTTTCCTCTTTTGATATGACATTAAATCATTTTCTAAGCTAGATATGCTTTTTTCTGTCGATTTTCCGGTTTTCTAAAGCAATAAATGTTGTTTCTTGAGAAGATTACCATGCTTATGACATTACATTTTCTAGGATTTTCATCCTAGTATTTAGGTGGTGATGATGAAAGCTGTAAGCTTAAAGCTTCTGCCGGTTATTCAAATAAGTCGTGTGTTGCGTGTTTTCCTACGTTTAAACTTTAAGATCAATTCAATCGATTCATAAAGGTTTGGTTAAACATTCCATTGGGGAGCCCGGTCTTACTCTTCCGTGTGATATTCATTCTTCATTCTTGTTTGGCTCTTGGAATGAAATGTAACTCTGGTTGGAACTGTGTGAGAGAAGGAGACTGTTAGTTTTGATCATCTTTCAATACTTATCTATTACGTCTTAAGTTTCTCTAGCACAAGTCGCCTAAGTTTTATTAAAATTATGAGCAATAAGGGTTCATCCACCCGTTGTAGTCTAGTTGGTTAGGATGCTCGGCTCTCACCCGAGAGACCCGGGTTCAAATCCTGGAAACGGAATTTGTTTGTTTCTATCTTAAATATTTCTTTTTCTTATTTCTAGAAAAAGGTGGTTTCCCAGGCGATAATAGATCATGCTGTTCGTCACGCGGGGAGATGCCCCTGATCATACAAGTGGGATGTGAATTTAAGATTTTACGGCTTCTCATTTGATTCCCTTATCAGGTCACTATCGGTTTCCTGTCTTGTTCGCCCTGAAAGTTTTCCACTTTTCGACAACAAAAGATCTCTCTCTCTCTCTCATATGGTATGTTCTACCTTCTCTCTCTGAAATTTCGCTTTTCAGTTGAAGTATCGTTCTCTTATTGTTTTCGTCTGCTTTGACTTGCTACGAGTTGAAATAGCTTCTATTTTATTAATGCTTCCTAAAGTTTGCTTCGAACGATCACTTGGAATAAGCAAACCCATGTTCTCTTTTCTGATTCCATTCTTGTCTCGTGCTTGCTTAAGAGATATACTCCGTAACTGGGATTGTTCTGTTTTCTTCTTTTGCGGGGTCAGTAGATGAAGATATGTACGCCCTTTGGATTGACAGTGTGGCGGGAGCAGTGGGACAGGAAAACCTATTGTTTGTTTGGCTAGAGAATCTCACGTAAGGGATGATTTTTGCTGTTTTCTGGGTATCTAAATATATAGCTTGGATGTAGGTGTCTCGTCCTCTGTGCTGAATCCAGCGCTATATTATTTTCAGTGGATTTTAATAGTTGAAATGTATGCAAACACCTTCTTTATCTGTCTCCTGCTAGAAATCGCAGCTTTTCTGGATGCACCCAAATTGTCGAAACTCAAAAGTAGGCGTTTTGAAGTATTCAAATTTGTCTACCGTTGCATTTTCACCGTTTGCTTATCTAGAGAGGTTCTTGATGCTCCAGCTTATCTAGGAAATAAGGACAAATTGGAGATTACGTTTTGTCCAGATGGATTATCCAATACCCCAGTTTACCATCGCCTTCTATGCTAGTAAACCTCATCCAGTAGGCGTTTCCTTATTTTGACAATGAAATATCAAACCTCATCCAACCTTTTGAGACGTCTTATGGAACATTTTAGAGCAAAAAAGAAAGACCTTCACATGATATTTATTGATCTAGAAAAAGCTTATGATAGGGTACCGAGAGAGGTTCTTTGGAGAACTTTGGAAAAAAGAGGTATCCCATTGACATATATTAACCTTATAAGAGACATGTATGATGGTGCAAAAACATGTGTGAGGACTCATGAAGGAACGACAGACTTCTTTGAAGTTAATATTGGGTTACATCAAGGATCAACTTTAATTCCATACTTATTTATAATGGTGATGGATGAGTTAACAAAACATATTCAAGATGAAGTACCTTGGTGTATGTTATTTGCAGATGACATTGTATTAGTGGAGGAGTATAAGGAAAAAGTTAATAGAAAATTGGAACTATGGAGAGAAACATTAGAAAACAAAGGCCTCCGACTTAGTAGAACAAAGACAGAATATATGGAATGTAAGTTTGATCATTTGGCTACTTCAGAGGACATAGAAAACAAAAGGAAAGTTTTAAATACCTAGGGTCAATTTTTCAAAGTGATGGAAGAATTGATGGAGATGTTACACATAGAATTAATGCTGGTTGGTTAAAATGGAGAGGAGCATCAGGTATTCTTTGTGACAAGAAGATACCATTAAAATTAAAAGGTAAATATTATAGAGCAGCAGTTAGGCCTGCCATGTTTTATGGTTCTGAGTGTTGGGCAGTTAATCATCAACATGTACAAAAGATGTCTGTGACAGAAATGAAGATGTTGAGATGGATGAGTGGTCATACAAGAAAAGACCGTATACATAATGAGGTTATTAGAAACAAATTAGGAGTGGCACCAATAGAGGATAAAATGAGAGAACATCGTTTAAGATGGTTTGGACATATAGAAAGAAGATCAAAAGAAGAACCTGTAAGAAGGTTAGAAAACCTAAATTTGGAAAGTATTAAAAGAGGTAGAGGAAGACCACAAAAGTGTTGGAAAGAAACAATAAAGAATGATCTAGCTTATTGGGAGTTAACTGCTAACATGGCACACGATAGAGATCTGTGGAAACAAAGAATCCATGTAGCCGACCCCGTCTAGTATGGGAAAAGGCTTAGTTGTTGTTGTTGTTGTTGTAGGAAACTGAACTGAAGAACTCTCAAATGCAATTACTTTTACATCTTTGCACTTTATTTGTTTGTTATTATTGCTGCCTTGATACAGCTGGTGATTGGTAGCTGATTCGAGACTTCTTGTGAACTTGTGATCTTTTATGGTTGTCCTAAAAGCGTCATCTGATTCTCATCCTACCTTGCGTATGTTTTGGGTGGATACTCGATTTTCTTAATCCCAACTTTTATCTTTAATTCGTTTGGCTGCAAATCTGATCTATAGACCCTGAGACCATTCTTTTTTGAACTATGAAGATATTGGGCTCTAATGTTAAAAAATTAGAAGTTGCATTCGGGTTAGGGGAAGATGAAGAAACAGAAGCTTCTTGACCGCCTATGTTGTTTTCACTTTCTCATGCAATCATTATCTACAAATATGGAATGTTACGTTAAATGTATAATGTTAGATATTTATTCATTTTCTATAGTCTAATTTGTAAAGTATGACATCTATATCTTAGTAAATTGACTGCTTAGAAAATACCACTTGAATATTCAGTAAGAAGTTGCCTTGCAGGATCTTGCTTCCCCACCAAGTTCTACAACGAAGACTCAGCGTTGTTGGATTCTTCCTTTCTTACCAATCTAGAAACTCATATCCATGACTGGGATGCATCGAGAGGTGCTTTAGATGAAATTGGAAATTTTGAACATCAAGATGTGGTTCAAAGGACCTCCAATGGGGATTGAAGGGCCTCTTCTGATGAACAAGAGATTTACCATACTCTTTTGTAAGTGAAGGGTGAAGAACCTCGAGATGGGGATGGAAGGACCTCCATTCGGGATCAAAGGACCTCCTCTAATGAACAAGAGATTTACCAGATTCTTTTGCAAGCCAAGGGTATTAAAAGTATCAATGACCTACAAAATGATTATGTTTTCTCTTTACATGTGCTTGAAGATGGCATTGATTTCGCCATCGATATGAATGCTAGTAAACCTGAAGATGGCATTTTTAAGGTTTGGGATATAAATACCAAGTTGGAAGAGGGAGAATTTGAACAACAACAACTAAGCCTTTTCCCATACTAGATGGGGTCGGCTACATGGATTCTTTGTTTCCACATAGCCCTATCATGTGCCATGTTAGCAGTTAACTCACAATAAGCTAGATCATTCTTTATTGTTTCTTTCCAACACTTTTGTGGTCATCCTCTCCCTCTTTTAATACTTTCAAAATCTAGTTTTTCATACCTTCTTAAAGGTTTTTCTTTTGATCTTCTTTCTATATGTCCAAACCATCTTAAACGATATTCTCTCATTTTATCCTCTATTGGTGTCACTCCTAATTTGTTTCTAATAACCTCATTATGTATACGGTCTATTTTTATATGACCACTCATCCATCTTAACATCTTCATTTCTGTCACAGACATCTTTTGCACATGTTGATGATTAATTGCCAACACTCAGAACCATAAAACATAGCAGGACTAATTGTTACTCTATAATATTTATCTTTTAACTTTAATGGTATCTTCTTATCAAAAAGAATACCTGATGCTCCTCTCCATTTTAACCAACCAGCATTAATTCTATGCATAACATCTCCATCAATTCTTCCATCACTCTAAAAAATTGACCCTAGGTATTTAAAACTTTCCTTTTGGGGAATGCAATGTGTGCCAATTTTAATTTCTCGGTCCTCTGAAGTAACCAAATGATCAAACTTACATTCCAAATATTCTCTTTGTTCTACTAAGTCGGAGGCCTTTGCTTTCTAATGTTTCTCTCCATAGTTCTAATTTTCTATTAACTTTTTCCTTAGACTCCTCCATTAACACAATGTCATATGCAAATAACATACACCAAGGTACTTCATCTTGAATATGTTTTGTTAACTCATCAATCACCATTATAAATAAGTATGGACTTAAAATTGATCCTTGATGTAACCCAATATTAACTTCAAAGAAGTCTATCATTCTTTCATGAGTCCTCACACATGTTTTTGCACCATCGTACATGTCTCTTATAAGGTTAATGTATGTCAATGGGATACCTCTTTTTTCCAAGGTTCTCTAAAGAACCTCCCTTGGTACCTTATCGTAAGTTTTTTCTAGATCAATAAATATCATGTGAAGGTCCTTTTTTGCTCTAAAATGTTTCATAAGACGTCTCAAAAGGTGAATCGCTTCAACAGTAGATCTGCCTAGCATGAATCCAAATTGGTTCTCCGTTGTACTCGATACTTTTCTTAACCTACGTTCGATAATTCTTTTCCACAATTTCATAGTATGGCTCATTAACTTGATACCTCAATAATTCGCAAAATTTTGAATGTCTCCCTTGTTCTTATATATGGGTATAAGTGTACTCGCTCTCCATTCTTGGGGCATCTTTTGGTTTCTTCATATTTCATTAAATAGTCTTGTGAGCCAAGTGATTCATATTTCTCCTAGGATTTTCCAAACTTCTATAGGAATATTGTCCGGTCCTTCCGATTTATCACCCTTCATATGTTTAAGAGCCTCTTTGACTTCACTCTTTTGAATACGTCGGTAGAAATTGTGGTTTATATATTTTTCTGATTTGGCTAACTCTCCTAAGCTAATACTAACATCTTTATTTTCATTAAAAAGCTTATAAAAATAGTTTTTCATGTATTTCTTATATATCATTTGCCACTAGAATTCTGTCATCTTCATCTTTGATGCATCTAACAAAATTAAGATCTTTAGTTTTCTTATCTCTAGCCCTAGCTTTCCTAAAAATATCTCTTTCACCCTCTTTTGAGTTGAGTTTTTTATATAAATCCTCTCAAATTTTAGCTTTTGTTTCACTTACAACCTTTTTCGCTTCCTTCTTTGCTTTCTTATAAGCCTCTAAAGTTTCACTAGTTTTCTTAGTATAATGTAATTTGTAACATGCTCTCTTTGCCTTGATTTTATTTTACACTACTTCACTCCACCACCAAACTTCTTTTTGTGCCGGTACACCTCCCTTAGATTCACCTAACACATCTTTCGCCACTTTCCTAGTATGTATAGCCATATTCTTCCACATATCACAAGGTGTACTAACATAATTCCAGGCATCTCCTTGAAAGATTTTCTGTTTAAATATATCTTCTTTCTCGCTTTTGAGGTTCCACCATTTAGTCCGAATAGCTCGATGCACTCTTTTCTTCTTTGTCCATTTTTTTATTTGTAAATCCATAACTAAAAGTCGATGTTGGGTGGTTAAGCTTTCTCTTGGAATTACCTTGCAATCTTTACAACATGCTCTATCTTTTTTTTTGTTTATGATAAGCCACTCTTATAAGTAATTAAATGTTCATCTCATTTTTTGAAGATTGTATTGAATATAAAGAGATCAAATGCCATAGCAAAATTTAAAATCTCCCTACCTTCCTTATTTATATCCCCAAAGCCAAAGTTTTCATGAATACTGTGATATCCTAAAGCCTCTTGACCGATATGTTCATTTAAGTCTCCTCCTAAAATCATCTCCCTTTGTGGAATTCTTTGAATCACCATAACTCCTCCTAAAAAGTTGTCTTTATACTATCTTCTAGTCCTACTTGGGGTACGTAAGCATAAACTATATTCAAAATCTCTATATTCAAAATCTCTGCTCCTAACACTAATTTCAATGTCATGATTCGGTCACCATATCATTATGTCTACTACACTATCCTTTAAATCATTATTTATTATAATACCAACTCCATTTCGAGCCTTTTCCTTACCTGAGTACTATAATTTAAAACCTTTATCATCAATCTTATTTGTTTTTTCTCCAACCTACTTTATCTATTGTAAACATAGAATATGAATCTTTCTCTGAATCATAGTATCTACCACCTCCATTAGCTTATCGAACAATGTTCCGATATTCCAAGAACAAATACGAATCTTATTATCTAGGACTAGCTTCGTTACCCTCCGCATCCGTCTATATTGAAAATGCGGAGACCCTCTCTTTAATTTATTCACTATATTTAGGCGGCAATGTAGCGGAACTAACTTCTTTACTCACACTCGTCTATGATGTGGGAATCTTCTGTGTAATTGATTCACTACATTCGGGCAAAAATGTAGTGACCCTTGCTTACTATTCATTGCATTCGGGATCTACAGTGCATCGCTAGGCAGAGACACCCCAAAGAAATGCTCATAATTTGTGTAATCCATGATATAAAAATCCGATAAAGTTTTACGCTGGCTGTCGAAAGCCTAACAGAACCCTCCTCCTTTATCCAGGTGTGGGACCGGCCATGCAAGGGAGAATTTGAACAAGATCTGAAAAAATCTCTTGCTGTTGCAAATAGTGTGGTTTCACAAGAGGTCTTGGAGACTGAAACTAGAGAAACTCTTGAGCCATTCTTCAGTTCTGATATATATAACAACTATGTGGATTTAAGCATCCTAATATCTGAGACGGGAGATCTATCGTTTGAATAACAATGTTCAAGAGAATGATGGTTTCAGGTTATGTAATATTAATCTCATACTAACATATAAACGTTTAAAAGTTAAGAATACTTTCTATAATTTTCTTGCTATACTTTTGGGTCTTAAAGTGTTGAATTTGTTGATCATCTAATTTTTTTATGCCTATGCAGTTCTCTATCTGTTCCACCTCACTCGCCAGAGTTCATTTGTCTGTCGAAATGTCCATTCCAGTTTGTTTTCTCATGGTGTTCTTACAAATATAAACACTGTGCGGATTAAAAGATCAGTGCTCAACAAGTAAGCTTGTATTTGGCTCATGATGATCATAAAGAAGCTCATCAAGAACAGAACTAAGCGGAGACATGAGGAGCTTGTTTTGTTTCCATGGCCCTGCCTTTGTTTGTAAACCTTAAATCGTTTCTTTGGGATTGGACTCAGATTGAATTTAAGATCTAGACCATATATCAGTATCCTAAACTTGGATGGTGTAGACCAAAATGGATCAATAAATTCTAGCCTTGTCAAATCTTGGTTTTGGATCCCGAACACTAGGAGATATCTATATGGATCGACAACAGTACAGGTCTGTATATCCGGTCTTAACATGAACCTCAATGGAGCGGGTATGGGTTTGGGTTCTCCTTTCTCAACGAGCAATGAGAAAGAAACGGAACAAATACCAGCATTGTATATAAGAAATTAATATATATCTTATTTATGCTCAAATCCACTTAAAAAAATTATCGTTCCATCAACATGATTAGTGGTTGAGTTTGAATTTAAAGTAAAACAAAGTTATGTTTTATTTATTTTATAATTAATACACATGTACATTAAATGTTTTTGAATTTAAATCTTTACCGTTAATCATCTCAATCGAACAATAAAAATACAACAACAACTAAGCCTTTTCCCATACTAGACGGGGTCGGCTACATGGATTCTTTGTTTCCATAGATCCCTATCGTGTGCCATGTTAGCAGTTAACTCCCAATAAGCTAGATCATTCTTTATTGTTTCTTTCCAACACTTTTGTGGTCGTCCTCTACCTCTTTTAATACTTTCCAAATTTAGTTTTTCTAACCTTCTTACAGGTTCTTCTTTTGATCTTCTTTCTATATGTCCAAACCATCTTAAACGATGTTCTCTCATTTTATCCTCTATTGGTGCCACTCCTAATTTGTTTCTAATAACCTCATTATGTATACGGTCTTTTCTTGTATGACCATTCATCCATCTCAACATCTTCATTTCTGTCACAGACATCTTTTGTACATGTTGATGATTAACTGCCCAACACTCAGAACCATAAAACATGGCAGGCCTAATTGCTGCTCTATAATATTTACCTTTTAATTTTAATGGTATCTTCTTATCACAAAGAATACCTGATGCTCCTCTCCATTTTAACCAACCAGCATTAATTCTATGTGTAACATCTCCATCAATTCTTCCATCACTTTGAAAAATTGACCCTAGGTATTTAAAACTTTCCTTTTGGGGAATGCAATGTGTGCCAATTTTAATTTTTATGTCCTCTGAAGTAGCCAAATGATCAAACTTACATTCCATATATTTTGTCTTTGTTCTACTAAGTCGGAGGCCTTTGTTTTCTAATGTTTCTCTCTATAGTTCCAATTTTCTATTAACTTTTTCCTTAGACTCCTCCACTAATACAATGTCATCTACAAATAACATACACCAAGGTACTTCATCTTGAATATGCTTTGTTAACTCATCCATCACCATTATAAATAAGTATGGACTTAAAGTTGATCCTTGATGTAACCCAATATTAACTTCAAAGAAGTCTGTCGTTCCTTCATGAGTCCTCACACATGTTTTTGCACCATCGTACATGTCTCTTATAAGGTTAATATATGTCAATGGGATACCTCTTTTTTCCAAAGTTCTCCAAAGAACCTCCCTCGGTACCCTATCATAAGCTTTTTCTAGATCAATAAATATCATGTGAAGGTCTTTCTTTTTTGCTCTAAAATGTTCCATAAGACGTCTCAAAAGGTGAATCGCTTCAATAATCGAACAATAAAAATGTTTAAGTAAATTTAAGTATCAATTAAGTGCGTGCATGGACTATTGTCTCTCTCTATATTATGTGCAAAATTGGCTCATTTAACCATATGACGTTATGTGACATCAAAACATAGGCTATTGCACATAACCTCTATTGATGAAGATAAAAAGGTGGAACTTCTTGAATCTATTTCCAAGTCCTGTGATGGCATATGTTATTTTCTTGCATGTCGTGGTTCATGTGATAGAGGGTTTTGACAAATTTTGTTATACCCTTTTATCTTCTTCCTCTTTTCAGATTCGAAGTCATGCACTGACGTACTTTTTGAAGGTTCAAAAGAATGGGACAAGTGCACATGTTCCACCTCCTCGGCCAAAGCGGAAGGCGGCTCATCCATATCCACATAAAGCCTTTAAAAATGGTAATATAGCTCATGTTTGTTTCATGAAAATGGTCAGCTTGCTACCTACTTTACTACTACAGGGTACAAAGTGTTTGTGGAGTTTGATATGGATGATAGATGTTTAGTCTTGAAGGTGAAGAAACTCATTATGAGATTATCTACTTGTCTTTGATTCAATGTTGTAAAAGGCATATCGGAGCCAGTATCGCATTGGGCTCCGATACGCGATAAACATACCGTATCAGACGATACAATGCAAATTTCTTTTTGATGATTTGATTTTTTTTAAATATATTAATAAATCTAGTTTTAGCCGATCCCGTCTAGTATGGGAAAAGGCTTAGTTGTTGTTGTTGTTGTATATTAATAAATCTAGTTTATGAAAATTTGAAATTATCGAATATAAAATATCTAATTCTAAAACCAACAAAATTGAATTGAAAATCTTATTCAAATAAACAATCTTAAGAAAATTAGAAATGATCACTAATTAAGAGAGATTAGATAATGAATTTGTAAGCAACTTCCATAATAATTAATTAGATACAAAGTACAAAGTTACGAAGTATGTACGAATTCCATGAAATTAAACTACAGAATAAAAGTCTACAACAACTAAGCCTTTTCTCATACTAGATGGGGTCGGCTACATAGATTCTTTGTTTCCACGCAGCCCTATCATGTGCCATGTTATTAGTTAACTCACAATAAGCTAGATCATTTTTTATTGTTTCTTTCCAACACTTTTGTGATCGTCCTCTACCTCTTTTAATACTTTAAAAATCTAGTTTTTCATACCTTCTTATTGGTTCTTCTTTTGATCTTCTTTCTATTGTCCAAACCACCTTAAACGATATTCTCTCATTTTATCCTCTATTGGTGCCACACATAATTTATTTCTAATAACCTCATTATGTATACGATCTTTTCTTTTATGACCACTCATCTATCTCAACATCTTCATTTCTATCACAGACATCTTTTGTACATGTTGATTATGTTGGAAAACGTGGTTGCGCAGCCGATAATCAATAGTAGAAAATATCAACACAAGAAGAAGAGGAAAAATATGGAGATCGGAGGAGGGGGCGGACCTCCATTGGAGGTCCCCCCCCCTTTTTCTCTCTCTATCTTAATCACAGCAACTTAAACCCTAATACAACCTATCAGTCCTTATATAAGGAGCTGTAAAACGTAAATTGACCAAAATACCCCCTAATACAGGAAATTACCAAAATGCCCTTACTATTTCAGACAATTACAATAATACCTAAAATCATCAGAAATTATAAAACTAACACAAAGAACACTAGATATGCATATTCTTTAACACCCCCTCTCAAGTTGGGAGTGAGATACTTCGAACTCCAAACTTGTCAAAAATCTTCATAGCTTTCTGCAACATTCTTCGTCTGTTTTTATGCACAATTTCTTTGGCTGTAACAACTTCAACTTAGTCTTCCTGGCTGATCATCTTAAGCAGCTACACTTCAAAAGTCATGTTTTTCCAATTCTTGAGAAATCTGATATTTTATGATAGAAATATAATCTTTTATGGTAGAAGGTACCATCTCCACCATACACACTAGCTGAAACACTTGTTTTTACTTCACCACACTTATGGATCATTATGATGATCAAACCACCAACCAAACACTTGATAGAAGATGGAATTGGATAGACTGACAATTCTAATGCAGTTGCCCCTCTCTTTCACTTTCTTCTTTCAATTATAAAGTATGTTTTCCAAATAGATAGAAGAATACCAAACATTTAGAAGATGAAATTGGATAGGCTGACTATTCTGATGCAGTAGCCCCTCTCTCACTTTCTTCTTTCAATCATAAAGTATGGTCTTCAAATACATAGAAGATGGAATTAGGCCGTCTCTCACTTTCTTCTTGTCAATCACTAGAAGATGGAATAAGATCGCCTTTCTCTCTTTCTTCTTTCCAAACTTTTTAGTCTCCAAATAGTTAGAAGATGAAATTAGGTCGTCTCTCTCACTTTTCTCTTATCAATCATTAGAAGATGGAATAGGACCGCCTTTCTCTCTTTCTTCTTTTCAAACTTTTCCGGTCTTCAAATAGATAGAAGATGGAATTAGGCCGTCCTCTCTCACTTTCTTCTTATCAATCATTAGAAGATGGAATGGACTACCTTTCTCTCTTTCTTCTTTTCAAACTTTTTCGGTCTTCAAATAGATAGAAGATGGAATTAGGCCGCCCTCTCTCACTTTCTTCTTATCAATCATTAGAAGATGGAATGAACTGTCTTTCTCTCTTTCTTCTTTTCAAACTTTTTCACTTTTGTGGTTGCTGTTGGTGCTTACACAACATAATCTAGAAGATGGAATTTGGCATTGCACCCCCTAGGAACCATCGCCTTCTCTTTCTTCTTTATATTTTCCTACGCTTTCTTGACTGCAATATTTTCAACAGCTTCTTTAAAACACATTTCATCCGTCCTCATAACTGTAATCTTCAGCATACATCTCTTTTCTGTAAACTTTCTTCATGTTGTTTTTCCAATTAAAACAGTCATAACATACTACTTCATATCTCCTGTAATCTTTTTCTGAATTTTCAACTCTCTTAAGCATTTCCTCAAACACTTGATGTTCATGTTAATCATCTCTTTTTGACCATTTCATCGAATAATTATTTGGGTCTGCCATGATTCTGAACTGCTTCATGTATTTCCCTATCAATCAAAGCTGAGAAATATGTTTTGAATATGTCGAAATCCTGATTAGTAGACGTGCATACTTCAATTACTT
Source organism: Brasenia schreberi (assembly GCA_036023115.1). Lineage (NCBI taxonomy): Eukaryota > Viridiplantae > Streptophyta > Magnoliopsida > Nymphaeales > Cabombaceae > Brasenia > Brasenia schreberi. The sequence goes on from JAYKKT010000081.1 coordinate 23,381,383, forward strand.
CAAATGCGACGTACTCGCTTTCTCTATCATAATCCAACCAAGCATTTTCTAGCTTCCTCTTCCAATGTCCACTTGATATCCAATCAGGTTCTACGTGCATGCTTTTTGCAACCTGCAATGCTTCCTTTAAGCAACCTACCAAGAAGGTACCATAATGCTCAATTGCAGGCATGATTCTCACATGCGGTGCATATCCTGAAAAAAAATTTCAGCCATGATCCACCAAGATGCTTCTTCCCCAAGTCCATGCAATGCAAGCCTAGAAATCATGGTCGTCCCCTTTTTTTTTTTTAACCATCGTCTTCTCCCATGACCTTTGCATACTCTGACAAACCATCCTTCTTGGAAAGCAGAATGTTATGAATATTGGGCATCTCACCCCCACTAACAATCGTAACTTGACCCAACAACTTACTGAGTTCTTCATCGTTCCTCACAGCCAATTGGATGTGGCGAGGCACAATTCTTGTCTTCTTGTTGTCACGAGCGGCATTACCAGCGAGCTCCAACACCTCAGCGGCAAGATGCTTTGCATTCTGCATCTCATGAAACAATCCCAAAGCCTCCTTAAACAGAGAGTTCCTAGAATAGCCGGAAATCATGAATGTCCAAGAAACAACATTTCGTTCAGGCATTTCATCAAATAGCTTCTAAGCTGTCTCCAAGAGCTGAAATAATATCCACTTTCTCCATGGTATCACCTAGGATATATTTTTCAGCAATGACTCTAGCAATGTCCAGCAGATTAAATGCAAGATCCAAATCATATTCTTCTTCTTCTTTGATTTTAACATCTTCACCATTATCCTTATTGAAACACCCGCTTGTACAGCACGAGCAACCAGAGTTGGAGGAGACTCACTTGCACCAGCTCTCTGAATTGCAGATATAGGTCCAACTGTTGGAGCATTAGGATGTGTTGAGCAAACCAAAAATTGTGGTCGTCCATGAGATCCACCCCTACTCCAATGGCCTTCTCTTAAGTGATGAAACCTATTGTTGTCCCGCAAAATGATCTCCCTCTGCATAATTCCACAAACAAATTTGAATACATTGTGGCAATCTCCAAAGACACGAAAGTTCTTGGTGATCCGAATCGGTATCCCTGGCTTTGTACTGAGCAATCCAAATGGCAAGGCCAGCTTCTCACTGTGATGCCAGAGCTGACTTTCCTTCTCTTCTTCCTCCACATCGAATAACGCGAATGTGGTATCCGGCACATATCTTGCAGAGGTCATCAGCTCCCTAAGTTTTGCCAATTTCATGTAGATTTTGGCCATTTGTGGATGTGATCGGTCCTTGACATGAAATACATGCACACAATCCTTACCACTGATCCAGCTGCACCCTGGTCCCTTCTTCATCCCACCATTTTTCATCTTGTCTCTTACCTCTGTTGCTTCCTCCCACTTGTTCTGTTGCTTCGACGCCGAGATCAGCATTGTCGTGCACTCTACATGCACCAAGAAGTGCTCCCCACACTGAAGCAGTAGAAGGAATCGGCATTGTTTTGATTATTGCATGAGCTCGATGAAGATGCCCTGTTCTACCTAATAGATCAACAATGCACGCATAATGCTCCGCTCGCGCTTTCATTTCGTACTTCTTATACATTGAATCAAACAATGATAAACCAGTATCCTCCAATCCCCCATGACTACAGGCAGATAGCACACAGACAAGAGTGATATAGTTTGGCATGACACGTCCTTCTTGCATTTCTTTGAACGTGCTTAATGCTTCATCTACGTATCCATGCTGAGAATAACCAGATATCATAGCATTCCAAGTGATGAGGTTTCTTTCCGGCATTTCATCGAACACTTGATGTGCAGTTGAATATTTCTCTTGGACATTTCATCGAACACTTGATGTGCAGGTAAATCAGCTCTTCTTGGACATTTTGTCGAACAGTTGTTGTGCATAACCCAATTTTCTGCAACTTGAACACTTCCTTAAATTCATGTTTTGTGAACAACTTTCCAGTCAACGATGCGTGTAACTTTAGATTTGCCATATTGCTTTCCTTCGAAATCTTGCTCTCTTCCCATGTTAAATTCAATTGATCCCAGCAGTGCATCGATTCTGTGATTTTCTGCCATCTAGTTAGTGGATGCGAGGCCAGGGAGAGATCATCATCATCCTCTTCGAGTCCCCAATGTTTGCTTACCAAATGGACGTCCTCTACCTCAACACTTTGACTTCAAGCAGGAGGGCATTTTTCTTGGCTGTGTGCCTGACTGCACTATTCTTGTGTTGCAAGTTGAATGGTGCTTCTCAAGAGCTCATTGAAAGACTTATTCCCGAACATCTAAAGGGCAGTCTGGCTTGAATTCCTCGCACTCAACTGGCACATGCTAATGCTGAATCCTCTATGATGTATTCATGTCCACTGAGGCTCGTCCTCATGGCTATTGCTTGATGTTCCATTACATGTCTTCCTGTGCACGACAAAGGCTTGTCACGGGCAATGGGTTGATGTTTATAAAGCTTGTCTGCCAACAGTTCGTCGTGGATTTGTCGATTCGGAAACTCTGATACCATGTTGGAAAACGTGATTGCACAACGGATAATCAATAGTAGAAAATATCAACACAAGAAGAAGAGGAAAAATATGAAGATCGGAGGAGGGGGCGGACCTCCATTGGAGGTCGACCCCCCTCTTTCTCTCTCTATCTTAATCATAACAACTTAAACCCTAATACAACCTATCAACCCTTATATAAGGAGCTGCAAAACATAAATTGACCAAAATACTCCTAATACAGAAAATTATTAAAATGCCCCTAGTATTTCGGGCAATTACAATAATACCTAAAAACATCAGAAATTATAAAACTAACACAAAGAATACTAGATATCATATTCTTTAACAGATTAACTGCCTAACACTCACAACCATAAAACATGACATGTCTAATTGTTGGTCTATAGTATTTACCTTTTAACTTTAATGGTATCTTCTTATCACAAAGAATACTTGATGCTCCTCTCCATTTTAAACAACCAACATTAATTCTATACGTAAAATCTCCATAAATTCTTCCATCACTCTCAAAAATTGACCCTAGGTATTTAAAACTTTCCTTTTGGAGGATGCAATGTGTGCCAATTTAATTTCTATGTCCTCTGAAGTAATCAAATTATCAAACTTACATTTCATATATTTTGTCTTTGTTCTATTAAGTCGGAAGCCTTTACTTTCTAATGGTTCTCTCCATAGTTCCAATTTTCTATTAACTTTTTCCTTAAACTCCTCCACTAACACAATGTCATAAGCAAATAACATACACCAAGGTACTTCATCTTTAATATGTTTTGTTAACTCATCAATCACCATTATAAATAAGTACGGACTTAAAGTTATCCTTGATGTAACCTAATATTAACTTCAAAGAAGTTTGTCATTCCTTCATGAGTCCTCACACATGTTTTTGTACCATCGTACATGTCTCTTATAAGGTTAATGTATGTCAATGGGATACCTCTTTTTTCCAAGGTTCTCTAAAGAACCTCTCTTGGTACCCAATCGTAAGTTTTTTCTAGATTAATAAATATCATGTGAAGGTCTTTCTTTTTTGCTTTAAAATGCTTCATAAGACGTCTCAAAAGGTAAATCGCTTCAACAGTAGATCTGCCTGACATGAATCCAAATTGGTTCTATGTTATACTTGATACTTTTTTTAACCTACGTTCGATAATTCTTTCTCACAATTTTATAGTATGACTCATTAACTTGATACCGCGATAATTCGCACAATTCTGAATATCTAAAACCATAAATTCTAATAGAACCATCATCCACCCAAATATGAAAATTACAACAATTAGTCATTGATTTGTTACACAAAGCATCGATCATAATCAACAAAAGCATTATAATCATTATAGTCTGGGTCACCAACATCATCATCGTCACCATCATCTCCCTCTTCCTCCTTTGCAATTGGATCCTCTAATCCAACAACTCCCACGTCATCATCTCCAATTTTTGCTTTTACTTCCATCACCCTCCAATTTTCATCCTCTAAATTGATAAGAAGGTCCTCCTCTTCGACCTAATCATCAAGAATATGAATATTTTCATAACTCAATATATGGCACCTTTCTTGCCCTTCTTACGTATCTTTGCATTTACTAAAAAGAAAACAAAAGAAACAATACAATTGTAAGGTAACATTATAGTTTCTTATTAATCATTATTAATAGGAACTTAAGAAGAACTAAAAAGCAATAGACATATTTTTAAATACTTAAATCAAGTTACCTTTGTCTTAAAATCAAAGAAGAGGCAGATGCATTGATTCTTATGGAATGTGGCATTATTACCAAAAAAGCATGAAGTTTAAGACCTTCATTGCTGAAATGAACAGCTAGGAGGGTTAAAAAATTGGCTGCAACTACCATGTGAAGGGGCGCAGAACCGACTAGTAGGAGCATATGCTTGTATTCTGCTATTATTTGAGTCATAGAGAGAGAACACCCAACCAATACACCAGCAACAACCATCGTATGAAGGGGTGCAGGAAAAGCTGATTGAAGTGTGTATGGTGGAGATAATACCTTCTACCATACAAAAATCCTCTTTCTGAAGAGGAGAGAAACATGACTTTTGAAGTGTTGCTGCCTAGTTATTTCATGGAGAAGAAATAATAAGAGGAGCAGCCGATACCCATAGAAGAGTAGTGCACTACCAAAGTGTGTTCTTAATTGTTTTAAGTTGATTTAATAAAGCCTCAAATAGATCATTGTAGAAGGTTTTCAAAGAAAGAACTAGTTTTCGGTAAGTTTGGAGTTTGAAATATCTCACTCCCAACTTGGGAGGTGTTAGAATTTTCTGTTTAGTGTTGTTTTAATATTTTTGATGTTTTTAGGTATTATTGTAATAGTCTTTATTATTAAGGACATTTTAATCATTTATGTTTAACCGTCAACTATATAAGGACCGGACAGTTTGTATTAGGTTTAAGGAATCATATTAAGAGAGAAAGAGAAAGAGAAAGAGGGGGAGCGGCCTCCATTGGAGGGCCTGCCCTCTCCTCCGATCTCCAACTTTTTTCGTTCATGTATGCTCGTGCACTGCACTTTTCCTGTGAATTCCAACACATTCAAAGACTCATCAATTGTATTAGACTTCTTTCTTCCTTTTTTGTTCAGGCTGGGATGACCCATTAATTGAAATTGGCTTCTAGTTAGATCTTTAATGCCGTTTTGTCTCTGAATTACGTGACCAATTTTGACCAGTCAGTGTCCACTGTCTTACTTAGTGTTACTGTTGCCTGTGTTCTGCTTATCTCAAGTCTTGTTGTTAATGAGAAAACTCGCAGTCAATTTGTCCAGGAATTCAAAGGCCATGTTAGTTCCTTCTCAAAAGTAGTTTCTACATGTCAGTTTTCCTTTAATGTTTTCGTGGTGGAATTTGTGTACAGAATTTCTGCTTTGGTGCAACTAGAAGTGTTTTGTTCTAGTTATACATTGCATTTAAAATGCCAATGCAGTGTTAGAATTTGTGATGACCAAATAGTATGACTTACATGATATCATTCGTTTACTAAGCACTAGCGCATTATACGGCATTATTTTCAGTTGTGTGCAGTTTTAAAGATGTCGTTTCACATAGATGTCCAATATTTAAGTGTATTGCGTAATATTTCACGCTACTCTTTAGATAAATTATTCTCTTATAGACACAGTGCATGATTATTCTGGATGGTTTTAATCCAGGGCCGACGACGGGGTCCTTGAAATGACAAGAAGGAATCATACTTATTTCACAGAATATAGTTTACCACCAAAAGTACTCCGTGATAGAGCATCTGTTTGGACCAGTATCATAACCTAATGTACATCAGTGTTATATGTGAGGAAATCAAGCATGACTTCACATCGCATATATTATTTGACATGTCAAGAGGATTATCTCAAGGAAATCTACCAATTAGTAGGAACGTATCTGATGAACATTCAGGAGACCGTACATGCTTTGAAGGCTTTCACATTGCTGAGGCATAGAACAAGTTAAAATGCATTTATCACGTCTGGTTACAACTATCCAATGTGCGAGAAAAACTCATGGACAGACAAATCTTGCTGTGAAGGCTGGACCTTGGACTTCCAAGTTGTAGAAATTAAGATTAGTTTCTGCTAAATGGTCTTCCATTGGAAGAGGACTTTGGACGATCCTCTTGCTCTGGTCTGCCGTAATTCCCTTTTGTATTTTCCTAGTGAGACTTTTTGGTTTTAGTGTATATGGAGACCTAAAGAGGCAAATCACAAACGAGAAAGAGAGAGGGAAAGTTGAGTGCTTGATTTATCAAAAGATTGATTGGCTAGTATTGAGACCAATTGTGTAGTTCAATCCTTTTCATAGAAATGTCAAAAGAGAGCCAACAGGGAATAAGCCCAATGTTTCCCAAGTTGACCATGGTCTAAACACAAAAGTAACATTGTGGTTATATCTTCATTTTCTGTACATATTGAACTTTCAATTTTCTAGTTAGTTTATGTTTCCAACACCTTCGCAGTAGGTGCATGTTAACTGAGAATCATGGCTTCCTTTTCTACTAGAGATGATTTTTTACATGAACATTGTGAAACTTCTGACCTTTGAGCCTTCCATTTCCAATACTTTTTCAATAAAAGATGCTGAATGTTCATGGTGTGATACGTTTCTTGATAGTCATTTTCCAGCAGCAGCTGCTGCATTAGGCGTGGAAAAGCTCGTCTTTTATGGATAGCCAGATTGTAGCAGTATCGGTCTTTATCTTTGATTTTTCTTGTTTTCTGTATTTGGTTTAAGAGGGAGGGTGAAGCCTGATCCTACATACCGCAGTCCCTGGGGTAGGAAACTCACATGGCATTTGCTCCCACAAGGTGTAATATTTCCAGAGGATCATCTTCTTGCTTCAAAACCAATGCAGTGTCTACTCTTTGAACTTTGTAGTTATATCTTATAATGCATACCAACATGATTTTGAGCACGGATTGACAATATGTTTCTTTCGAGAGTGCTGGAGCTAAGACATGTATATATGTGCAGAAACAGTTGCTGTCATCCTGTGCTCGTGACTCCGAGGAACTTTGACACCGTTCCTGTGGCCAATCTATAATCCAAGGTACTCAATGTTCTGCGATCTGTATCATTTATGTTTATTTTCTATAACCTGGAAAAGCCACCTGCCTTAGGAGGTGGAACCACCCAGTGTAGAACTCTGAGGCCAGGCCAGTTACCATGCTTCAGTTAATGCGTTGACGCAATGCACATGGGCATCGAAAGCTTAGCCCCTCTCTAACCACCGGGAGTGCTGCGAGGCCTGATTGATATCTTTATACTTTTGCATGTTGATTTATTTTCCCCAAACTCACAGGACAGGTGAAGTCGAGCTGACAAGCAGGACACTTTGGTGGTGGCACTTTTCAGTTCATTTTCACGATGCATAATAACATTGGGAGTTGATTACCTCCTTCATAGGACCACCATCCCCTCTCATCTTGACAAGAAGTGATGGTCTAAACACAAAAGTAACATTGTGCCAGTTAGCATTCTGCTTTGTAAATTATACTTTGTGGGCATTCAAGATCAATCGGTTGTAGTTTTTGATCCTCATATATCTTGTCTAATAATATAATAATATCCATGAGCTGCACAAGAATCATCATATGAGAAAATGAAAAAGTTGCTGTTTTAAATTTCTAGCGTTTGTTTGCAATGTATTTGAAATAAAGTCACTTGTTAAATGTAATCAGTGTTGAACCTTTTCACAAGCACCTTACGATTAACAGTTTCTGTAGATTCCTCCTGCATGTCATGGCAAATACTGAATCATTCAGATGGATAAGGCCGGTAAGCCGATCTGAGTTGCATTTATAACATTTGAAAAGGGCCCTCTAATCTGGAACTGTTTCTTAAAAGCTAGATGGATGCCCCTCCCTTAGTAAGTAGTGGGTCGCGTAACCCTCCTTTTAGTCAATTTTCTAAGGAGGCGTTTGTGTCGATGGCCCACATGGAACTCTATGGCACCACGCCCATATTTGCCCGTACCATTTGTTGCACTCCCTGAGGTGCACAGTAACAGCCGGCCTTTCTGCCCTCATTTTGGCCACCCAGGCCGCACAATACTGCTCTTGCAATTCCGGCCTGTGTGGGCTTGCAACGTAAATCAAGCAGAATTGATCAAGCAACAGAGAGCACCCAAGTATTTTTCTAATTCCTTCTTTTCTCATTTTTCAATATTTCTAGTGGAAATGAGAAACAATAGCAATCAAGCAGAACCACACTGCAATTCTATATTATATCATAAAACCAAACCCTCACTCTACACAGCGTTTGAAACTGAAACTGTAGTCACTTCCAGAGTGCCATAGGATGGTGGTTTTCATAATCTGTACCTGTAATCCATGTCTAACTCGGCCCCTAAGGGTCCATGACTGTGTACAAATGGAGGCTTCTTATTAGCATTTGCTCTTAATTCCATCTCAATTAATCTCTCCAATCCCTCTGGGTGACCACTTCTAATACCAGAACCTGAAAAACACAAAAAAGATACAGATCATAATGAGGAAAAAGAAGTGAAAAGCTGCTTTTTGCTAAAACAGATGAACTGGTTAAGGTTTCACCTGGGATTGGCATTTCCATAGGGTTGAAATGTGGAGGTCTCTGATGAAAGAGGGGCCCTTGAATGGAATGAAGCTCTGGCATCAAAGCAGCCATAGGATTATTGAACACACCCATGCCTGGTAGGTGCTGTAGTGGCATGCCAGCAGGTAAGGGAGCCAAAGGATGGGATCCCGGAAAGTTGCTCGGGATCATGTTATGAATAGCTGGGTGTTGTGGGTGATCAAATCTAGGTGCCACAGCTGCACCATGATGGAAAGGATGGGGAAGCACGTTAGGAGTAAAGGGATGTGGAAGATCAAGACCAGGGTTTTCCATAAACTTGTCCTGATTCCTGTTGGGATCATATTCTAGCTGTGAATAAGGCGGCTTTGATGGGTTCATATTCAAATGATGCAAGGACTGTCCACCCATAAGATGCTGTTGATACTGAACTTCTGGTACTATCGTGTCAAATGGTCCTCGCAAGACTTCCTGAAGAGGTCGATTGTTAGTGTGAGGCATCACGATTCCATCCCCTTTAAGTGTGTTACTGAGCACCGAGAATTTGTCGAGAATATCATCTGGCATTGCTGGCGACAAGAGATTATCCTTTTCTGATGCAATTCTGGACAGCGGAAACTTTGACGCCTCAGTGGGTGGGGGGGGATTGCCAATGGAGATGAGACTATCCTCTTCTGGAAGGTGAATCTCTGCAATATCATCAGCAGGTTCGTCCTTAAACCGGAAGAATGCAGCAACATTAGGCCTAGTGTTTTCCTTCGAACCATCCAAACCCGCCCAACTAGTATTGGTTATATCAGGTTTTCTTTCCAAACCATGGGAAAGCGTAGCTGATATCTCATGGCTACTTTTAGCAGGTCGCAACTCATCAAATCTAGTGGAAACAAAATTAATGTCAGAAACATCATCGGCATTCCTAATAGCTCCCCTTCCCGAGACCCCTTGCACTGACACTGGAGCTTCCACCGACTGCAACTCCTGCATGAATGCTGTCCCGAAAAGGGTTTCAAGTGTCAAGGTCTTCTGAGGAAGTTGTAAACCTTCACCAGAAACAGGGAGTGCACAGGGAACCACTGAAGTATCCTCCACTTTGGTCGGTACGGTATGTACATTCAAGTGCAGGCCCTTTTGTAACAGTGAAAGCAGATGCTAAGATGCTCGGTCATCAACATCTGTTTTTTGGAGTGTAGTACCCAAATCCTCTGCAGCCACCAATCCTTGTGTTGGAGGTGGTACACTAGCATGGGAAGCATTAGCCTCGGCTAAGATGAATTGTTCTAGATCCTCACAAGTAAGGACTCCTGATCCCGCATCTAGTTTATCCAATTGCAATGCATCAGGAGCAGTGCTACCTGCAATTTTAATCAGGGGGGTTGATGGGAGTTCCTGTACATTTCCTACTTCTACAGAGAAGGTGGTCGCGGCATTCTTTTGCCCTTGTGGCATGCCTTTTTCATTATTAACGAACAGAGACAACAAGCCTTCAGCTTTAGAGGAGTCCTGATCCACTGAAGATTTCACTTCTGCCACTATACAAGGCAAAAGGAAGCATCAGGAAATACAACGCCGTCAAAATTAGATTAAACTTGATTCTGGGAGTGGATGGTAAAACAGTAATAAGCTGAGAGGGTTATTGAGATAAGGATTTGCATCCAAAACATGTGAAAGTTTACCTTCTTCAACAAACCAATGAGCAAACTTTGATGACTGGTTTATTGGATCCCGTGGCTCCTCATCTGACTTTACAACAGATGACTGCAAGTAAATTCAATTGTCAAAGACAATAAAATGTAATCCCCGCTTACCTGCTGTGCTTAAGAGGAAAGTTTTGCATGCATGCTAATACCAATGTCTCTGGTTTTGAAAATAGCCTAGCTCCAGGTCCATATATGTTTAGAGATCTATACGGTTTGCTGCATTTTCTCTTCAAGAAGGTAAATATGGCTTTGGCCAAAATCCAAACCACCAAATCTGGCCCTCTCTGTATATAATGCCCTTTCTTAGATCAATATTATAGGGGAGAGTTTCACCCCCAGAGTCCTTCCTATCAAAGAAAAGCTAAGCTTGTAGAAACTAAGAGATTGCATTAGTATTGATAGTGAAAAAGAATCAGCAACCACAACAATGAACAGAAAGTGGTCACATAAATCTTACAAAGGTCAAATAACTTTCGAATATCACACTGACAGACAAACATCAAAGACCCCATGGTCTTCTAATGCAATTTCAGTGTCTAGAATAGAAAAGAACGGAAAATATACCAATTTTAGCCCTTCCCTAACAAAGAAGTCATAGTGGAAGGATCACTAAGAATATCCTCTGCAATGACCAGTAAAGTTCCAAGAGATGCAAGTCAAAGGCAGAAGCAGAGCATCATTGACGAATTAAACGATTAGAAGATTGGGATTCAGAATCAATCAAGCCAAAATAAAAAAGAGCAAGCTAAGACATAACACAAGAGCACATCTCCCCTAGACATGAACCCTGGAGCTTAAGTTAACGAAGCTCCTAAGCAATATGTTCAAAACACAATTAATTAATTCACAAGCATCAAGCAAAGATACAAACAAGTTGCCTAAATCAACTTAATCACAGAAGCAAAAGTTAGGAAATGTGAAAGTCAGGTATACTTCTTTTTCTTGAGAATGCAGCCTCACTGTTCCTAGAAATGGTTATTATATATTTTGGATCCATGACATGTTCTTTTATGCAAGTACAATAATTAGCAAAAAGAAAAGGACTTGGGAACTTTACCACTAAATCTCAGTCTCAGAAGAAAAAAGAAAAGAAAACAACCATATCATGAGCTTGCAGATTTAGGAGAAAAAGAAAGAACTCGCAGCAAATGAAATATTCATCTGACTTGGAAAGTTGCAAGGATGAAAATAAAACAAAATAGCTTTTCAATATAATGTGAAGTTTCTCTATGAGCAACAACTACAGGAAATATACAGCGTAACTAATATGTGGAAACTAGGAAGCTGAACTCAAAGGCAAGCTCCTGCTCATGCAGGAATGCAGAATTGCACCCAAACATTCTGAACAAGCTAACGAAATGCAGGCATGCATGAACAGAGGAAAATCAATTGAGTTGGAACAGGAGTTTGATGAGGATATTAATAGTTTAAGACTTTGATAGTACCTCAGTAACAGCAGACAAGCCTGAACTATTAGTATTAGCTTTTATGGCATCACCAAACAGCTTCTCCAGAATAGAAGTGGGGTTTTCATGTGAAACTCCACTTTTCTTCTCAAAACTTTTACCAGGAGCAAACTCTGTCATTGCATCATCCGTCAGGTCCAACAACACTGTCATCGGCTTCTCTATCCCATTGACGGATGCTGCACTACCCCCTTCAACCTTAAGATGCTCATTACTGAATTCCAGATCAGCAACAAGGTACTTTTCTTTTATTTGATCCACCACTGGGTTGTTCGTGAGCGTAGAACCATTTGTACTTTGGCGCAATTCAACAACCATGGACTTTTCATGCTGCAGATTAGACATAGAATGATGTTGCAAATCAAAGACGGATGAAGAACAGAAGCTTGTCTCTTGGAAAATAACGGACCAAGTCTAACATAACAACAGGATATAATGGCCTGCCTGATACTTAGGTTTAAAGTCCAAAAGAATATAAAAGATAAGGAAAAATCTTTGACCCACTACCTCAGATTCAGAAGGGAGCACTGGAGGGTTTGCAGCAAGATTCTTATCCAATCTTGTACTGGCAAAACCAGGTGGCACCAGAGGTCTTGATGCAGAAGCTTGTGGAAGAGATGACTTAACATGATCAGCTTGATGGAGTCCAACATGACGATCCAATCCATTGTCGCTTTGAAGACACATCTCATCTTCAGATATATCTAAGCATGAAAGGTCTGTGTTTTGCTTGATTGGAGCTTGTTTTAGTTTCTCTTGCAAGGCCTTCTGTTGCTCCTTTCTCATCACCTCAAAAGAGGCTACAGGAAGCAGCAAGAAATCAAACACAACAAATTTTTGTGGTCCAAACATCAAGCAAATAAAAGATGAATTCACACACGCAGTATAGCTTTGGGAAAATATGGTTCTACAAGAACAGCCACATAACACAGTATCGGCCTCTGGAAAACATGTTTGCTCAAGTTCAAGCTTATTCATATGCCACAAAGTACCTCTTCGCCTTCTCTCCTCAACAGCTTTGTCCTGACTTGGACACTCAGAAGAACCAAATGTTTCATCGTTGCACAAGTCAGTGGCATCTCTGCGAGCCTGAAATGAAGGCTGCCAGATACCAGAAACCAAATATCAACGTCAAGGACTGACTAACAGAAAAGGAAGTAGACAAGAAGGAAGATTAAAGATCAACATCTACCAGACCAACTTTTATTTTGTATATCAAGATTGAAGAGATAACCGCTTTTCATATACAACATCATGAATTACAGTTCAAAATGACTCTCTAGAAATATACATCACTTGCACATATAGACTCGTGCACAAATCAGAAATTAGATGCTAATAATGAGGTAAATAGACAAACAGGCCAAAGTTTAAATGCACGTGACCTTGATGCTCAGGTCTAAAAAATTGCATGGGACAAACCTTATCCATCCAAGGTGGTTGATATCGGTCAGTGCTACGAGTAAGATGTTGTCCATTTCTTTGAACTCTTAAAGGTCCACCTGCATGTACAGATGGCCTAGGAAAACCACCACTGCCAAGAAGCCCATCACGCTCTGGAGATTGCTGCAATTGCTGAGATTGGCTGCCATACTGCCTACTAGAATCTGCAAAACGCAAATGGAGTATTTGATAAGAAAGATTATCATAAATACACGTAGATAAGACAAACAAGGAAAATAAAGGACTTGATCACCATAAACCTGACAGATAACAGCAAACAGATGAATATTTCCTTGATGGTCTATTTGCTGACAAAATCCTAACAGACTACAGTGACATATACCTTGAAAAGTAAAGAAAACTTAGCTAACCTTACTCCCTTATCCCTGATGGTCAGAAGCGAAATTCAGAACCACCGTTTAGGGATTGGGTTCACTAAGCAATTGGCTATCAACTAGTCCAGCTAATGATTTCTTACCATTTAATATTCCCATAAGTCAAGCTTTACAAATATAACAGCATCTAGATTCTCCTTTTGTCAGTCACTTTGGTGGGCTTGTAGAGATCAGCCCTTTGCATTCTTTCCATGTTCTCAATTGGTATCTCATATAAGCTCTTCACCAAGGGAATACACTTGACACACTCTTTGGTTGGAAGCTTGGAACAAAGTACATTGTCCATTGCAGAGTGCCTTAAAAGTGAAAAACAAATAACTAAACCACCTTCTTTGAGGGATTCATGATTCATCAATGCAACCTTACGAGGAGTCTAGAGAAGCAAGGACTACGGTGATAATTGCCCTCAAACAGAAAACTGAATAATGATCAGACATTAATTCTATTTGAGAATAACAGCTCCAAAAGTCTTAATTGTATCAAGCAAATTGGCTTTTATCATTTTTCTTGTCTCTATCAAGATGAGAAGATATTTCTCAGCATTCCCTACCTAAAAAGAACCAGAGGAGGGTTAGCACCACATCCCACAGGAACTATCAGTAACATATCCCATAATAAACACCTAAGAAGACAATAAGGCGTTGTCATCATATATTAGTTTCGATGTTTCAACTCTTCAAGAATCAGAATAAAAGAAGTGCATCCATGGACACCCATATCGAACATTTGTGAAAAGTTTTACAAACCTTGACTTACTGAACCTTTCTCAGATTCTTGATCTCCACTTTCTTCACTTGAAGCAGGATGGTTTTCCCATCTTCCATGACTTTTCTCAGAACCTTGCCATGCAGACTTATCATAGACTCCACGGGAAGAACTCTCTACCCAAGTTGCTGTTTGCAATCCACTTTCACCACGTTTAGAACCCTGTATGGAGGAAGTTCCATAGGCTCTGCGCCACTCAGGGGCACTTTGTATTACCTCCTGACAATCGCTGATTCCAAGAAACATAAAATATGTGAAGCCAAAAGGGTGCCAGAAATAGCACAAAGTGTTACTTTTACCAGTGTCAGGACTAATAATTGACAAAAGATCAACGATACCAGCAAGGAATTCTTGTTTGCTTTTTCACTAGTTAGAATAGAAATCCAGAAACACAAAGGCACAGAAAACAAGATATATGCTACTACTGAGATACAATAGAAGTCAAGATATGGTCCACTACCGACAAGCAATCCTTACACACAGAAAACGTAAAGTTAAAACAGGAAAGAATCAGTTGTTGCCAAGAGTTTGGATAACCTCCAATACGAAAAAATAATTTTGCTTCCAAACTGCAACAAAATTTTCATTTATCGCATGCATTGAACCTGAAACATAGAGTCATACTGACAAAACTACAATACCTTAGAAAGGACGGATCAAATCCATTTGGGGGCCTTTTGCAAATTTCCATTTTGCTCAATGACAGCAAAAACTCCCTTGTATAGGATATCTTCAAGCGTCTGAACCCCATTAAGAGAAGACAATAATGCAAAAAAAAACATTTTGTTCAACAAGGAAAATGATTACAAACGATGATATTAACAGCAAAATTAGAACAAAGCGTATTGGATACTTTTGATTTGCCATCTTGGTGCTCGCAGCTGGAAACAACAAGTCCCAATCTTCAACTTCGGTAATCACTGTCGGCCAGCCAACAGGAGAAACGGATCTGTGAGACTATTCTGTTGCAGTTCTACATCTCCAAACCAACATACCACCAAAATCAGGTACGTAAAGAATGTTCCCACCAAACGGAAATCGATTATCAACGGTGAATATCATAGGCCACGCAATCTCTTCAGGGTTAAGTCATATTATCCACTACCACATCCAGCACTAACTTTCCTGAAATTTACGAAAACTAATACTTGGAATCTACAAGTTGGCACAACCACCAACCATGATATTCATTTCAAAACTGTAGAAGCGTTGTGTGAATGTTCAAGCAACAAAACTTTTTTTTTCCGGATACCTTTGACGAGTATCGAGCTTGAGAGTCCACGTAATACAAACAGAAGGCAAAAATATAAACCCGCAAATATCAATTCACCGGCAGGGTAGAATTGACAACATTTCACCTTATTCAAACCATGGAACTAAAACACAAACTGCAGATACCATCTTGGCCAATGGAGACAGTACTGTATATGGACAGAGTCTGGAAAGGAAATTTACAGGGAAACGAATGATGCGATCAAGACACTAAACCAAACCCCAAAAATCAATCAATGCAGAGAAGAGACGAGCAAATCCGTCAATATGAGATGGCCAACATTATTCCAACCCCAAAAGAGAACGAAATTTCGATCAAGGTCCCAACCCCAAAAGAGACGAGCAAATCCGTCAAATTTCACATACAGGAAAAGCTCCCAATCATCGATTACCTTTGAGTTCCTCCGATCACATGATAATTGCGAGAAACCCACCACCCATTCGTAATCCCTCACAATACAAAACGCAACAAAGATCAAGACATCTAGATTTCACGTAATACACAGCATGAGAACCCAATTTCTGGGGAAAGGAGAAATGGGTAGCAAAACAATGGAAAGACTAAGACACAAGCGAAGACCTACCTCGAAATCGCACCACACACAATTACATGAAGAATAGACGCGTCAGATAACCAAGCGAACCAATCGGAGCAATCTACGAACGTAGAGAGGTGGGTGATGAGAGATTCTGTGAGAGAGGAAGAGGAGAAGCCCTCCTCCCAACCCCGGAAAGCGAACCCAACAACGTCATACAAAAACTAAAAGGGAGACAGAGAGAGAGAGCACTTAGTTCAATGTGCGACGATGAAATGAATTTACAACTCTTTTCGCCCATTCGTGTATTCGTGATTAATACTGTCTTACGTATGTTAGTGTTCATTTTCTTATAGATAGAAGTAATTAATCAATTCGAACCAATTACTTGTTGCCATCAAATGAAGCAAAAAGCCTTTCGTCAACAGCCTTAGCACCACTTATACAATAATTCAGAAATTCATCGTCTATCATTGCCCATTTTTTGTGCCTTTATAGGCAATAGAGGTGCGAGTGAGTCGAGCTGTTTGCTAGTTAAGATCAACTTCATATAACTTGAAATCAACCCAGTGTTGTGAAGCTCGAGCTCCCGAGGACCTGGCTTGAGTTGATGACGAGCATAATTGACCTTTCTACATATTTAAGTATTAATTTATATATTGAATACAAACAGATATTACAGTTGGGCTTTTCTCATGCTTTCATCAAGGCCCAAGGCCTTAAGATTTTATAATCACAAAATAGAATCCAAGTCCATGGAATTCGTTCTTGAGCCACGCTTAGTTGAGCTTCCTCAAACTCAAAAAGGGAGCCTAACAAGAAGAGATTAAGTTGCTTGAACATAGTCCTAGCCAAGCTCAAGCCCGGAGATCAAAGCTCAAACTCGAGTTTGAGTAGAGCATTTTTTAAATGGTAGTGTTGAGCTTCCTTATAATCAGAGTTCAACTGGGCTCGATTGTTACCCTTACAGCCGAAGCCTATGGCACGCATATACACATGCATCCCCCAGGGCTCAAACTCGCCACGTGCGGGTTGGTTTCTAAAGAGCATGATAATGCTCTGGGTGCATGGTTTGCCTTGATTTTTTTTTCTTTCAATGGGACACCGAAGCCTAACATACACAATTGTGCACCCTCGACAATCGAACTTGCCACCTGCAAGTGGGTGTCAATTAGTTAATGCTGAAATTCAATTCAATTACAGCTAAAATATTTTATCGACTTATCCCAAAATGGTTAAGAAGTGGATCCATACCGGATCTAATGCCTACCACAAATGATTTTGACCTAATTCAAAGTGGGTCTGCATAGACCCAACATATTCAAACCCGAAGTTTTTCCTACGAGAACCTGTTGATTACTTTGGGTGTCTAAATTATAGCATACCCAACCCAAACCCAGTGCATACTAGCAAATTTGATGTGTGTGATTTTTTGAAAATATATTATTTAATGGGTATGGGTAAAGAAGTTAGTCCCACTACATGCCGCCCAAATGTAGTGAATAATTTGCAGAGAGGTTTCCGTATTTTGAATATGGACAGATGTATGGGTAAGGAAGCTAGTCCTAGATAATAAGATCCATATTGGTTCTTGAAATATCATAACATTATATGGTAAGCTAATGGAGGTAGTAGATATTATGATTCAGAGAAAAAATCATATTCTATGTTTACAAGAGACAAAATAGGTTTGAGAAAAAGCAAAGGAGATGGAGGATACAAGTTTTAAATTACGGTACTCGAGTAAAGAAAATGCTTGAAACGGAGTTGGTATTATCATAAATAAAGATTTAAATGATAGTGTAGTAGATATACAACGATACGGTGATCAAATCATGACGTTGAAATTAGTGTTAGGAGCAGAGGTTTTGAATATAGTTTGTGTTTACGCACCTCAAGTAGGACTAGAAGATAGTATAAAGACAACTTTTTGGGAAGAGTTAGATAAGGTGATTCAAAAGATTCCACAAAGGGAGATGATTTGTTTAGGAGGAGACTTAAATGGACATATCTGTAAAGAGGCATTAGGATATAAAGGTATTCATGAAAACTTTGGTTTTGGGGATATAAATGAGGAAGGTAGGGAGATTTTAAATTTTGCTATGGCATTTGATCTCTTTATAGTTAATAAAATCTTCAAAAAATGAGATGAACATTTAGTTACTTATAAGAGTGACTTATCACAAACACAAATTGATTACTTTATTTGTAGAAAAAAAGATAGAGTGTGTTGTAAAGATTGCAAGGTAATTACAGGGGAAAGCTTAACCACCCAACATCGACTTTTAGTTATGGATTTACAAATGAAAAAAATGGACAAAGAAGAAAAGAATGCATCGAGCTATTCAGACTAAATGGTAGAACCTCAAAAGCGAGAAAGAAGATATATTTAAACAGAAAGTCCTTCAAGGAGATGTTTAGAATTATGTTGGTACACCTTGTGATATGTGGAACAATATTGCTATACATATTATGAAAGTGGTGAAAGATGTGTTAGGTCAATCTAAGGGAGGTGTACCGTCACAAAAAGAAGCTTGGTGGTGGAGTGAAGTAGTGCAAAATAAAATCAAGGCAAAGAGGGCATGTTACAAATTCCATTATGCTAAAAATACTAGTGAAACTTTAGAGGCTTATAAGAAAGCAAAGAAGGAAGCAAAAAAGGCCGTCAGTGAAGCAAAAGCTAAAATTTGAGAGGATTTATATAAAAGACTCAACTCAAAAGAGGGTGAAAGAGATATTTTTAGGATAACTAGGGCTAAAGATAAGAAAAGTAAATATCTTAATTATGTTAGATGCATTAAGGATGAGGATGAAAAAATTCTAGTGGCAAACGATGATATAAGAAATAGATGAAAAAACTATTTTTATAAGCTTTTTAATGAAAATAAAGATATTAGTGTTAACTTAGGAGAGTTAGCCAAATCAGAAAAGTATATAAACCATAATTTCTACCAACGTATTCAAAAGAATGAAGTAAAAGAGGCTCTTAAACATATGAAGGGTGGTAAATCGGTAGGACCAAACAATATTCCTATAGAAGTTTGGAAAATACTAGGAGAAATAGGAATCACTTGGCTCACAAGATTATTTAGTGAAATATGGAGAAACCAAAAGATGCCCGAAAAATGCAGAGCGAGTACACTTATACCTATATATAAGAACAAGGGAGACATTGAGAATTGTGTGAATTATTGAGGTATCAAGTTAATGAGCCATAGTATGAAATTATGAGAAAGAATTATCGAACATAGGTTAAGACAAGTATCGAGTACAATAGAGAACCAATTTGGATTCATGCCAAGTAAATCTACTGTTGAAGCGATTCACCTTTTGAGATGTCTTATGGAACATTTTAGAGTAAAAAAGAAAGACCTTCACATGATATTTATTGATCTAGAAAAAGCTTATGATAGAGTACCGAGAGAGGTTCTTTGGAAAACTTTGGAAAAAAGAGGTATCCCATTGACGTACATTAACCTTATAAGAGACATGTACGATGGTGCAAAAACATGTGTGAGGACTCATGAAGGAATGATAGACTTCTTTGAAGTTAATATTAGGTTACATCAAGGATCAACTTTAAGTCCATACTTATTTATAATGGTGATTGATGAGTTAACAAAACATATTCAAGATGAAGTACCTTGGTGTATGTTATTTGCAGATGACATTGTGTTAGTGGAGGAGTCTAAGGAAAAAGTTAATAGAAAATTAGAACTATGGGAGAAACATTAGAAAGCAAAGGCCTCCGACTTAGTAGAACAAAGAGAATATTTGGAATGTAAGTTTGATCATTTGGTTACTTCAGAGGACAGAGAAATTAAAATTGGCACACATTGCATTCCCCAAAAGGAAAGTTTTAAATACCTAGGGTCAATTTTTTAGAGTGATGGAAGAATTGATGGAGATGTTATGTATAGAATTAATGCTGGTTGGTTAAAATGGAGAGGAGCATCAGGTATTCTTTTTGATAAGAAGATACCATTAAAGTTAAAAGATAAATATTATAGAGTAACAATTAGTCCTGCTATGTTTTATGGTTATGAGTGTTGGCAATTAATCATCAACATGTACAAAAGATGTCTCCGACAGAAATTAAGATGTTGAGATAGATGAGTGGTCATACAAGAAAAGACAGTATACACAATGAGGTTATTATAAACAAATTAGGAGTGGCACCGATAGAGGATAAAATGAGAGAATATGGTTTAAGATGGTTTGGACATATAGAACGAAGATCAAAAGAAGAACCTGTAAGAAGGTATGCGAAACTAAATTTGGAAAGTATTAAAAGAGGTAGAGGACGACCACAAAAGTGTTGAAAAGAAATAATAAAGAATGATCTAGCTTATTGTGAGTTAACTGCTAAAATGACACACGATAGGGATCCGTGGAAACAAAGAATCCATATAACCGACCCCGTCTAGTATGGGAAAAGGCTTAGTTGTTGTTGTATATTATTTGTTCTCATGGGTTTGGCCATTTTTATTCTATCCAATTCAATTGATACCTAAATCTATTTGAAAAACGATTCAACTCGAAAACTTGCCAGAGATACTTGATTGCAGCTTGTCAAAATAATAGAACCTAACTTGCAATTTCAAAAATCAATATAGAAGGGCAAACTGACTTGCTAGAGATGCATACATAACAGGTCATCAGGATTCCATGCCTGCATGCCAAGCATGACAGTTTGCATTTCCAACCCCTTTGGTAGCCCTAAAGGGGTCTGGTTCCTAGAGGAAAGAAGATGGCCCTATAGGTTTATGTGATTGAGAGAGTGAAAAGCTGGATGTGTGTGCGTATACACACACAAATAGATGCAGATATAGGCCTAGTGTATATCCAAGATGTTTATTTCCAGTGAAGTACAAAGTCATGTACAGAAGCAGCAGTTTCAGGTCTTCCCATATTAAGAATTCCCATGTTATTGTTTGAATGAAGGGGAAAATCTAAGATTTATATGCAATCTCCTTGACCAATCTTCCTTACAATATATGTTGTCAAGAAGTCGTATCCTTGAATGTAAAGGGGTTCGATTTCTGCTCTGCAACCACACTCAATCATCATGTTCAATTCCTCAGCATAGGTTTCCTGCACATTGAACTCCAATCAATAAAAACAAAACTTGCTATTTTGTGTGACTTGAAATTTGAGGATTTTTAGCTATTTATTTGTTTACCGGCAATGTGTTGGATGACATGAGGCTCTTAGAAATCAGAAGATCCCGAGGTTTCATCATGCTCAGTGCATCTGACGGTATAAGTTGAAGATCATTGCGTCTTAATCCAAGCCACCTCACATTACAAGCTGAAAGAGGGCACTCCTAGAGTTTCAGATTCATGCATCAGAAAAGGATGTGATATCATGAACCATTATGTCATTGAACATAACTACCAACCATATCTGTATGCCTCTAAACCCATTCCTATGCTTCCAAACTTGTCTGTATGTGCACAAGATAGCCAGCCCTGCGGGATTCCTTCAACAGATAGAAGAAAAGGAAACTTTTCAGGGGACTATGACGAGCACAATTATGACAGAAGAACTAAGAAGGGGCATATCTTTTCCACCAGTCCATGATTGCCAAGATTGGAAGTTCTGGAAACATCGTGCTCAACCTATGAAGAAGAAACCTATTTCCAGTGGAAAAACTGTGTTATTTCAAACATAACCATGCCTAAGCCCACAAAAGAAGGAACACCAAAATTATTAAAAGAAGTCAACAAAATAACCTAAACTCAAGCTGAGCATTAATCGGTGGACTTCTAGATCCCAAAATGTATGGAGTAGAAGGGTGGCCTTCCAAGCAGGACCCTGAGGAGCCTATTTTTCGCAATGTAGTCTTTTTAAACAGTGAAGGTAGAAACTGCAACTTTTATAAAATGAACAAAGCATTAAGCATATTTGGAACTAAAAAACAAAACAAAAAGGTGAAGCATCGACATGGAAAGAACATGCATGGGATCATGGGCGACTGGGCAACATTGCTGGTCGATTGTGAGACTAGAAAACCGCAGATTTGTACGAATGGACGCACCAAAAACTTTAGTGCTTCATAGTTCACGGGCTTCTATTGAGTAGAATTCTTTGCATTTCAAGTCAACAAACAGACAACCTAGATGGTTCCAGTACAGGCAAAAGCTTGAATTTTGTTATCCAGAAAGCTAATTTCTACCTCTAAAACAGCTTACCTTGTTGCAATGTCCGGGTATCCTTTAGCAGTAATCAGAATACATGGGATCTGATTGAATATGAAATCTTCAGCTAATCTCTGAAAAATTGCATCCTGGCAAATCCATGGCCCAAGAGAGAGGAACATAAAATTTATGCATTAATCTACTTTAGAAAATAATTTCTATACAGAATCCGACATCACCTTTTCACAACTATAACAATATATCTAGCATCTGATCGGAATGTCAAATTCTCCAATATCTGCAGATCATCACTAATGGGATGGCCGGTAGAACCAAGTTGACGACAATCTACAACATCTTGCTTTTGTCCCTTAAAATGTCAATCAAGCAACCACAGTATCATAAAATGCATAGTAGGAACTACGTAGTAATACATGGCAACTTTGTTTGGATAAACTGGTCTATGTGGAGCACTAATTCAGATCTGAATTGAACATTTAACCAGTTCTTGACATGGTACTTGATAAGAGTTTTGAAGGACTTATGAAGTTTATTTAATCGAATCTTCCAATTTTCCCCTTTTAATCATATATTTATCTACTTAACAAACCAACAAAATTATACAGCATGGTTACCTGTTTTCAACTACTAATTGGTTGGAAAAGGGGAAGCTTTATGATATGATAAGGTTAGGCTATATAGCAACAGAAGAAGTGCCAATTTCTTGTTTTGCTTTTGCTAGCACCCGCTGCAGAAAATTAGTGCAAGAAAAGAGTGGTCTACAAGAAGAACGAGAACACAAACTCACTCTACATCTATACATAGACGACCTATGACAGCACCCCTGGTAGATGCCATTATTCCAAGACTTTGACTGGTACACTGAAGCAAAGCGACATCTGAATGAAAATACAAAGGATTTCATTAGGTCTACCTGAAACTATATAAAGAGTTCTCTAGATCCCTATTATCCGTTAGTTGAAAAATGTAATACATATGTTCAAGAAGCACCTTGAATGCATCGGTTAACTTGTGACTGTGAAGAGAAATAATCAGGTGAATCACATAGCAGCTTATAGAATAGCTCCCTCTGAGTTACTTTTTTACCTTTACTGAGAAGCTGGTAACATAGCTCAATGACTTTCCAAACTGTATTAGAAATCATAAAATTCTATCAGACAAATAAAAGGCCATTGTTGAAGATAACAACAAAGTGATTGAGTGGTATCATAAAAAAATATATTGTACATCAAACAGGAAATGTCAAACAATTGGGTGGAGATGAACTGAAACGAAGCAGAACCAGGGTACAACCAGAAACTACTTTCCACGGAATTGTGTGGCAAACAAAGGTCCAGAATTTTGTGGGCAATTGTCGCAAGACAATAACAAGCATACACTTCACACATGGCCTGGTCAATGGCAAATAATTGAATGACCCAATTTCCTCTAACAAAGGATTCTGCTTCTCGAGCCCTCGATAAAGATCTGGTGCAATAAGAGTGGGAAAGAAAGATGGATGAGACCTCACTAAGGAACCCATTTCGGAACCTTGAATTCTAAGTTGATCTTGAGATCTGCACACAATTTCGCACAGAATGAATTCAGGACAACCGAGAAAGAGGGATCAAATCATGAACCATATGGATCAGAAAGAGGTGTACACTGATAAAACCATAAGCTTTTCACACAAAAAAGGGTTAATTTTTTCTAGTTTATAGTTGTATATGAATTTCAAGAAATTTAAGTTATAAATCAAGACTACAAAGTCTGAGATGAGATGAGAACATTTAAGATGAAACCAGAACCCCGCTTCCTATTCTCTGTAACAAAGAATTGGTGGGATCATGAACATACTAAAATAACCTATAGAAACCTATTTCCTCCCAACTCCTTGTCTTAGATTCCTTGAGGCGTTGGAGATAGAGTCCTTCTCAGACAAAACTGTGACAAATAAAATGATTGCTAACAATTCTTTCAATATCGATTTCATTCAGATCTCATTCAACTACTTCCACATACATCTTCCCCTTTAATCCTTCACCATGGCCACAAAAACAGGCATTCTTGCCTTAAAATTCATAACTAACATAGATAATGACAGGAAAATATAAGAAAATAGGAGGGTACAGAGATTGACCACAGCGAGATCCGTGATGGCAGGACTCGGGGACGTTAATATCTTGAGGAAATTCAATATCGCCATATCAACAAGAGCGATGTTGTCACCCTTGGCTCAGCTTTTGGATCTTTTTTTTATTGTAAAAGAATATTCCTAGCCAGTTTAAGTTGGCTATTTAGTTTGGCAACTAATACGTGATACCATAAGTAGCAGTTCCCTCAAAAATCACCATAATTTCTATTGAAGTTCAGCTTCTTACTTGGGTGCTTAATCTGATTATACTCAAACCAACCTTTTTTTGTAATGGTGTTGCAGTCTCTCTCTCGTATTATGGATTCCTCCATGGAAGATTTAGCTCGATGTCCAGGAATAGGTGACCAAGAAGAGAATAAGTTCATTAGTATAGTTCCTTTCTCCCCTGCACTGAAGAAAAGTTCAACTCCTATGCTGGAAGATGGACCCAAATGAGGTTGAATCCGATTATCGAGTGCAGGGGTTGGATATGGAAGCTCGATCTACAAATATTAGTATCAACAGTGACACTAAGTAGTTTTTTATTTTATGATGTCTGTACAGCATTTTTCATAGTAAAACATCTGGTAGGCGTCTCCCTGACCCCACTTGCCTTCGGAGAAAAAAATTAACCTGACCCCACATGCCAGGATATTTGATACTAGTTTCATTACTTGAGATCTGTATCCCGTTCCAGAGAAGTCCTAACTTAATAGTGTTGATCTTCAGGTAAAATGTCTGTTTGACAAGTTTCATCAGCCGTTCAAACGTGCAGTTTGCACCCGGTCTGCCACACCCCCATCCAAAATTGTACTTGGTGAAAACAAATTACCATCTGTGGAAGAGAGTAAAGATGTTATTGTGGATGAAGCAGTCGAGGAAAACCAAGGAAAAGAGCCTTCTTTAACAATTAGATCAGCTCTAAATGCTGCATTTGCCAATACTCAAGCAAGGCCAAGAAATCAAAGGGCTCTGAATCTGGAGTAGACCAAGGTCGTGAAGCCGATACAGAAGACACTGTCGACCACAGTGGAACTTCTATTAAAGAGATTAAGGAGTGAGCACTTTGGTAATGCAGATTCTACCAATTGAAGCCGGATTCAGAGAGTGATTTGATCTTGTGACATTGCATATGCACATTCAATGGGTGCTGAGAGTGGATAAAGAGGATTACAACCAATTGAAGCAGGATTCAAAGCGTGCTTTGGTCTTATAGCATTGCATATGCAGACTAAGTGGGTGCTGAGAGTGGCTAAAGAAGATTATATAACTAAGATGTTTCTTCAGAATGTTCTTATTTGATCATGCCAACTTTGTTGCTCTCCCTCCCACTCTTTGAGGAACAAGAAATATACTAAGAAAAGAAACACCTGCCTCTCAAAAAGTAATAAGTGAAAAGTTGAACCCAGCAAAATATATTCGGCAATGTACCTTCTTGAACAAGAAGTTTTACAAATGAGTCTGAACATAGAAATTACCTATCTGGAACACATGTAAAGCTCAAAACAAGTGAGTATTGGTGCTGTAAGTATCTATCAAATAGAACTATCATGTTAACAGCAAGAAAAAAAAAAGAATCATGTTGTAAGTAGCGGCAAGACCAAATCATTAGATCGCTCGCTAGTGTGCGGCTCAGTTGTAGGTCATGAGTGTATCTGGCAGGGGTATGGGAGTCTGTCTAACTGCCGCTGAAGATTATGCATTTTATAATACACAGGTTTTGAATGGGACACCGTGCATCTCACTCTCTCTCTCTCTCTCTCTCTATATATATATATATATATATATATCACTCCCCTTATCTCATACACACTTTCTCTTTATATTTTTAGATATAATTTGATATAATAAACAAATCTCTACCGATCAATTTAAAAATTTGAAAACAAACCCATTGATATTTGAAATTTAAAACTAAAAGTATACTTATATTTTTATGAGTATAACTAATTTCAAAAGTAAAGCAAAATTCGAATCTCAATCATATACTCGATTTTCTTCTCTCTCTCTCTCTCTCTCTCTCTCTCTCTATATATATATATATATATATATATATATATACTCTCTCTCTCTCTCTCTCTCTCTCTCTCTCTCTCTCTCTCTATATATATATATATATATATATATATATATATATATATATATATATATATATAGAGAGAGAGAGAGAGAGAGAGAGAGATATAGACGATTCTCTCTCAATATATATACATAAAAGGTGTCACACTTAACAACGCACTTGCTTCGTAAAATAAAATCAGTGTTCCTTCGAGAGGAGTTTTGCACGACTGCTGGCCGTCCCGCTCCCACTTCTTCCTCTTCTTCTTTCTGCAAATGTTGTGCGCTCCGGTGCCGTTATCTCTCCCTCAGTTACATCCTTGCGCTAACGCCGTCGGTCTTCGGCACCGACTCTTCCCTCATCCCTGCCGCTCGAGATGGAAGAAGCTTGAGGTAAAGAATGCTTTCTGTTTTCCACTTTGGCCTCATCTTCTTCCTCCGCCTCGTCTCCTGTGAGCGGTGATTCGTTCTGAAAATCCTAATTTTTGAATGGAAGAAGAAACAGAAGAGGATGAACTGTAGAGCGGAGCTTTCTGGGGACGCGCCGTTCGCCTTCGCGATCGGCGCCTGTGTGCTTAATTCTCTCCTCTTCCCCGCCCCAGGCGATTCGGCGGAAGACGATACATCGACAGCGCCGACTATCGATGGCAACAGTACGAGGTTCGCTGCAATGGGTATCATCAGTTTGATCCCTTACTTCAATTGGATGGTGCGTTCCGAGAGTAGTTTTGCTTGGCCCGAGACTTTTCATGTTCGCATGTTTCCCGTATGGTGAATCGAGAATTTAGAATCTTTTTTTGCTTTTAGAGTTGGGTTTTTGCGTGGCTCGATACCGGTAGGCGGAGATATCTTGTGTATGCGATCGTATACTTGGCTCCTTATTTGAGGTATATGTCTTGCCTTCTATTTGATGTCTATCAAGTCTTTCTTGGAATACTGATTGCTCGGAAATTTTGTTTGCTTATCTCATTAGTTCTTTGATTTCGATTAGATAATCGTCTTTATGTCTTTGTGGCTTCTAGAACTATTTTCTGTCTTCCTTCTCGTTTGATTCTGTGAATGTTCTATTGGATAAGAAACCATCGAAGTTTCTGAAGATTGGTTTTTGAGAAATTATACTATTTTTAGTACGACGGATGTTATTTGATAATTTATGTTTACAGGGTTCTAGTATGTGAAGGCGTGAAATAGGGAGCTAGAGTTGCCATAACAGAAGTAGAATGATGGAAATATCTCGACGGTACTCAAAAACTTTTTCTGCTTATAAGAGAAAGCTATGAAATGTTTTGTTTTGATTGTCACCAAGACAAGGTCAACATAGGCAGTTCGGAAGTGGTTGTCCTGAAGAAGTGAACAGGATGTTTCATTTCCCTGAAGCTGTTTCTGAACTCGGTATTTAGTCCCTTCCTGTGAGCAACTCATTGGCAGTTGATGCAAAGGGTAAGTAGCCCGCAACACGTGGAGAGGGCATCTAGCTGCTAGATGCACAGTCAAGGGTTCAACTCCCATAGTCATCATTATCACCCCCATCTCCTCAAATGGTAGTTTCACTTGGTTACAAATTAAAAAAAGAAAAAGTTGATTTTTAGATTTTGATCTGTCCGTCTATGGGCTTGTTATATTGTGAGATGTATATGGTAAATGCAACAAAAACGCAAATTGGATTATTCTTATAATAATTACCATTGTTGCGTTGGATTTGTGCATCTTCCATTGTTAGCCTATTGTTGGTGATCTGAGATGATCGGTAGGTCGTAACCACTATCAGTCCGACATTTGACACCATCACCATCAGCAGGTCAACATTGCTGAAGCCATGGAGGGATCTTAGGTGGGCCTAATTATAATTCCTCAAAGGATGATACTTGATAGAGTTGGAAAAATGAGATTCAATGCGATGTATTGGTCATTATGTTGGGTGACTTTCAAGTGTTTGATAGTAGTCTATGGACGCCTCTCCAAAAAGTTGGTCCTTCAACCATCTTCTGTTATACTATATGAATTACCTACACCAAAGTAGAATGATTTTTGGCAAAAATAACTTAAAGATGCGTTTAGACAAGCATCATCCGCTACCATCTGTTGTAAAATTTACTGAAGTTAGATACTCTTTGAGGTGGGATTTATTGGAGCTTACGAAATTTGCATAAACTAAATCTGACTTGTATGTTGATCAAGTATTGTGATTGTGGTTAATACGGTATGATAATTTGCTATATGGTTGACACTTTCTAACATGAAATTGGTAAATGATGCCTGCTTGGTGAAGTGGGCTGGAGAAAAGATCTGACCGATGAAGTTCCATCTATTCGTAGAAGTCAGTATGGCAAAAGTTAGGAACTATGACTAGTACATGTTGAGTCTGCTCAACAACAGGAAACATGTGATACTGCTGGATGTCTCGGAGAATACTTTCTTGGAATAACTGTAAACAGGAAAAAAATTGCCAACGAGCCATTTTTTCTTCCAAATTGATCATAACGTATTTGATCAGTTTTTAAACGGCTCATATGATGTGGACATGCAAGTTTTCTGCTCTAAGTCCTTGTTTCTTAGAGACATTTTGATCATTGCACGTTTAAGCAAATCCTTGATATGCGCCTGCTGTCCTCTTTGAGAGCCACAAACCGTTATCAAATGCTTCTGTGTTTCCTTATTGTATCCAAATTACTTGCATTTCCTGCTTCATAAATGTTTGGCTGCATTCCCAGGACTAACTTGTCGCTGTCGCCAGAAGAGAGTTGGCTGCCAATTGTTAGCATTCTCCTTTGCATTGCTCATGTTCAGGTATATCATGATTCTCATCACTAAACAAAAAATTGAATCTATCAAGACTTACCATAGAAAAATCATCTATAACCTCTTGCAGCTTGAGGCTAGTATAGAAAATGGAGATCTACAAAGCTTGCAGTTTTTTGGCGAGACCTTAAAGATCTTTAATGAGATGACAAAGAAAAAGGGAACTCGTTCTCAGCTCTCTGAAAGGTCAAGCAAGGTACTTTCTGCGATATGCTCCTGTTTTTTATTGCAAAATAAAATGTATGAACCGCAGATAACCTCTGAAGTTGATCATGGATTGTTTAGGGTACAGGCGAACATATGGAACTTCCCTCGGCTCATGAAGAAATGAAAAACAGGATTAAAGGGTGGAGTGGTAAGAGAAAACCACTTGAGGGCAGTAAGCGAGCTGAGGAAGATGGTGGTGTGAGAGGAGATAAGAACCACTAGAGTGTTATTAAACAGTAGCTGGGTTTATACATCTAAACAGCAAATGATGGTCCGAGTTTAGCTTTCCTCACAACTGTGAACTGGAACCAATTTCTGTGTATCTGAAGGGAACACCTCTTCAAAGGCAGATACAATCAGGTCTTTTTGGGTTGTCATCGATGAGTAGTTTTCTGATTTTATTCTATAGCTGGAAAATTGGTTTGCAGGAGTGCCTTAATCTTTTACTTAGATGTGGTGATCTTAACTGGGACTCTACCTGTGAGGAGAGTCTCCGAGCCCCGGAGCAAGCATAACTATCGGAAAACTTGGTCAAATCTTTTACCATTGGTGTGATTGGGCAAGGAAAAACCTATGATGTGCACCCAAAGAAGGGTGTTCAAAAGCAAAACCCATGCCTCTAAGGACTTATTTGGATGTTTTTTAAGATCCGGAAAACTGGATAACTGAAAAGGTGGAGGTCATTAGAGTTGTTTTCCACTGTGGCAAACAAAATCAAGTTTAGAAGATTTCTGAGTATATATATGGTACCCAATTTCTTAAAATCCTGAGTTGGAAAATGAATACCCTCTAGATTTCTATTGTTGTCAAACAAGCCTGAGTGAGCCTCTCTCTCTCTCTCTCTCTCTCTCTCTCTACAACCTGAAGTTCACGAATTTTATCTGCTGATGCCAAGCATCTTTTGTGATTTTCGAGCTGCCATGCTCCTCATAGTCTCTGGCTTCTGTTTAGAGAAGCTAATGGTATGGGAAATAATAGGTTTAGTAACTAAAAACTAGATACTGTTAATATCAAGGTGGATTGAATAGCGCATATTTGCATTAGACTCCAAATCATACGGATAACCCAAATGAAATTGTATGATATAATCAAACCCATTTACAATTTTTTCTTCCCTTGTAAATTGTATCTAATATTGTTTGACAATATTATGGCCTGCATTTCTGTATACTCTTGCGTCGTGCATAAATTAGAAAACCATCTATTGGTTTAAATGGTGAGGGAGAAGTCTTTGCCCCCTCTTTGCAGAAGGTGAAGAGATGAATCAATCGATTCATAGGTTTTCAGGTCACTAGGGGACTGATGGGACTCGAACCCACAGCTTCTTCCTTGATGGGGTAGTGGTCTGACCTACAATCCCAGTAAAATGAGGTATACAGCTTACATTGTTATTAGATTCATTTTGATTCATCCAAAATTAGTCATACATCAATTTAAAAGTTGTCATCAAGGTTCAGAAAGGGTATACTGGTTTGAATATTTACATAGATTTTGTCGGGGACACGACCCTTTGCCTTCCATGCCGAAGTTGATAAAGCCAGACGTTGGAAGGATCGAACTCGGGTACCTTCAACTCAGCACCTTACACTCGCATCCTGTGTTGCGGTCGGCAACTCCTTACTTGGTAAAACAAGACTCTTAGTCAGACTGAAGTTAAATGAAAAGGACTGTTTGTTAAATCGGATCTGGAGTAAGAGATCACAAGGTTCGGTTCCGGTTTCACTTTTGATAAGGACTGAAAGTGAAACGTGCTGTTTTGTGTTTTTTTTTTCTTTCAAACATTTGATGATTTTTTTGAACGGTTTAAGACTCAAATCAGAATTGAAACAAGAACCGCCTTGGTCCTGATTCAGCTCCAGTTCCAAGTTTCAGGAAAAACAGAACCTCAGTTTCAAACTGTCACCAGAACTTTGGTCATGCCCGCAATTCTCATTTTTTTCTTTTCTTTTTTTCTCTATTGTCAACGGAACTTTGATTGTCTTTTCATATCTTTAAATCAACTTAAACAATTTTCTCTTATTTTATCACATATTACACTTCTAATTTCTCTTTGATAACCTCATTAAGAATGCAATCTTTTTGTGTGTGATCACACATCCATCAACATATTTATTTCTGTTATAGAGATCTTTTACATATATTGATAATATATGATTAACTGACCAACATAAAGCATAATATAACATAGCAGGCCTAATTATTACTTATAATATGTATCTTTTATTAATTAAAAAAGTGAGATCATATCTTATCATTTCTTACCATATTTTTTTCTAAACTACTAGTATCTACCTCAGATTATCCCGTTCAACTTGGCTTGGCCCACTTGGAGGGTAAAACTTTCTAGGGTTCTTTCGCATTCATATGACTCGAAGTCCAGACCTTACAAAAGGGAAACTTGCGGTTTTCAAGTATAATTTCTCGCACTTTGTCAAAGTGAGAATCGTGTCAAATATCAAAAACTTTGAGCCTTTTTTATCACAATTTTTCCTTTTATAGCTAATCAAGGACATCTCGGTTTTTGAAAAAGGCAGCTTAAGTTTCGAAATAATAAAAAACGCAGTCGAACCTTTCAAAAATAACTAATGGATGCTTAAAGACACGACACATACAAGGATGTGGTACATGAGAAATAGTGATGTCTTCCATAATCACCCTACTTTTATATCTGAAGCAAGATAAAGCTAGGGTAAAAAGATGTGATTGTGAGGAGCTCGCTTCATTTGGCCATGTAAGAGTCAGTCTCAAGTTTAAACCGTTCAGGCCATTTTGGCCACCGGAATACGG
This sequence comes from Brasenia schreberi, assembly GCA_036023115.1. NCBI lineage: Eukaryota > Viridiplantae > Streptophyta > Magnoliopsida > Nymphaeales > Cabombaceae > Brasenia > Brasenia schreberi. The sequence goes on from JAYKKT010000081.1 coordinate 23,413,699, forward strand.
TGATCGATATCGAGACCGGGAAGTGAAACAGCCCTTTTCATTTAAGCAAGACAAACAGTCCTTTTCATTTAACCCGTTCTGGTTCTTTCCCCGGTTCGGTTTCGGTTGGAACCGCCGGCCCAGCTCCGAAGCCATGTCTACTGCAAGTAACCACGAACTGCCTCCCTTTCGGATCCTCGTTTCCGATGCCGGTCTACTCTCTTCGTCCTCTCTCGCGCGCTCGTAGTCTTCCTCCCGGGACTCTCTCTCTCTCTCTCCAACTCTGCTATGGGGCGACGTTGGAGAACGGATCGGCGCCGGCGGAGGGGCCGCTGAAATTCCTCATCTACGGGCGGACAGGAAGGATTGGGGGCCTTCTCGCCCGGATCTGCCAGTCACAGGGGATCGAGTTTGAGTACGGCGCCGGCCGGCTTGAGAATCTGGCTCAGATCGAGTTCGACGTGAGGAACGTCCGGCCGACTCATGTCTTGAACGTGACAGGAGGTAGCTAGTTGGACGTCGGGTTAGAGGACGCGTTACGAGATATCGGGCGAAGGAAGAAGATAAAGTTGTATATAGTTTACTGTGTGAGGAAAGATGTAAGATGTTTTTCTATTCACGTTTTTTATATTTTATATATATAGCATCATCTTCTTGATTTTTACATTTGCGGTTTCCGTTGGAAGTCATTTTTATGATTGAATTTGTTTAAAGTAAAGCTTGAGAATGATCATTTTTGCGTTATATCTTTTACTTAGACATTCGAACCAAGTAATCTTACCTACTGGTTTTGTCTCTAACTTTTTTTAGTTTTTACCTACACAACAATGTAACATGCTTTGAGAGAATATCTTTTAATTGATATATATATATATATATATATATATATATATATATATGAGATGAATATTTCCTTTCTCATAACCATATTATAAACATAATGATATTTAACCATTATATGCTTGTTTTTGGAGTTATCAACCCCACTATTAATCAGAGTAATTGTTGCATTATTGTTACAATAAATGACAACTGATTTGTCGGCTATATCTAGTTTCAAATAATGTATGAAATGGCTTATTCAAACGACACTTGTTGCAACCATATAACAAGTCACATACTCAATCTCATGTGTTTGCAATGCTACACAGTTTTTTTTAAGCTCAAGAATCATCTCCACCCCCAAATAAGAATATTTATCCCGAAGTTGATTTGTTGTCATCTTTGCTCCCAACAAAGTCATCTGAGTATCCTTGTACTTTCAGTTCATTTGCTTGAAAACACAATTTTAAGTCTTTTGTTCCTTTAAGATATCTTAGGATATTTTTCACAACTATCCAATGTTGTCAATCAGGATTACATTGATATCTACTCACAAGACCAACAACGAAGCTAATATCACGTCTTCTACATAAAATAGCATACATCAAGCTACCAACAACTTATGCATAAGGAACATTAGACTTATTGTCTCCCTCACCCGAACAATCAACCTTACTTAATTTGATCCATTTCGCAATGGGTATACATGTAAACTTTAATTCACCCATTTTAAATTTCTTAAGGATATGTTCGATATCTCTCCCCTCACTTATGTATAGGAGTTTAGATTATCTAAAAATTTTTTATGCCTAGGATATAGGATGCTTCTCTCATATCCTTCATTTCAAACATTAAGTTTAACTATGACTTGGTTTTGATAATCATCTTATTGCCATTCTGAGTCAACAATATGTCATCTACAAATAAAGATAGTATGACAAAATGACTCACTATTCCAAACATATATACAGTGGTCAAGTTAATTAACCATGAACCAAAGTTTTAGTATGGTATTTTGAAAAGTCAAATATTATTGGTGAGGTGACGGTTTAAGGTCATATAGGTTTTTTTTTAAACCTATTACTTTACCTTTTTGACCTTTAATTTTGTATCCTTTGGGTTATTGTATGATTTCATCTAAATCTCCATTTAAAAAAAATGATCTTTATATCTAACTAATGTAAATCTAAATAATAATATGTTACATTGTTATGATTATCTTTATAGATATAAATTTCGCAATAGGAGAATATGTCTCAACATAATCTATCTCTTTTTTTTACGAAAAATCATTTTCAACAAACCTCGCTTTAAATTTGTCGATTGTCTCATCGACTTTATATTTCTTTTTCAGAACCCATTTACAACCTATTACTTTTCTCCCTTTAGTTAAATCAATCAATTTTTTTTCAATGGATTCAATTTCTTCATCAATGACTTTTTCTCAGTTTGGAGATTTAGATGAGTCAATAATCAACCAATACATTAAGTTATGAGTCAACTCATCTACATCCACTGAATTGTACACTTCCTTTTTAAGGTAAGTGTGATAATCCTTTAAGTAGGACGGTGTAACTCTATGTCTTTTATGTTCACTTAAAGTTTTGGTTTGTACAATAAGAGCATATATGAGTTCAAATGATGATAGATCTAGATATATTACATTATCAATATACTCATCATCATTTTCAAGGATGTCATTCTTAGTATCCTTTAGGAATTCAACATTCTTGCTCTCTATGAGTCCATGGTCCTTGTGATAAAATCAATATCATTTAGAGCCTTTAAGATATCCGATGAATACACATCTCAATGATTTGTTGTGTAGCTTATCTGTAGACTGATCAATGATCTTTACATGAGCGATAGATCCCTACGTCCTAAGATATTCTAGGTCGGGTTTTCTTCCAAACCACATCTCATATGTTATAAAGAATACAACTTTACATGGTACTCTGTTTAGTATACATACAACTTTATTTATCGCTTCTCTCTAGAATATCCTTAGTAGAGATACATATATTAACATAGACCTTGTTAAATTCAATAAAGTCATGTTATATCTTTCTGCTATACTATTCTATTGAGGTGTTTTGGGCATTGTATTTTTCTTTAAATATCAAAGTCTTTAAAAAATTCTAAGAATTTTGTAGAGGTGTACTTACCACCTCCATTTGATCTCAAGATTTTAATTATATGCCTCAATTGATTACCAACTTCCTTTTATATTCTTTAAATGCTTAAAGTGTCTCTAAGTATATATATATAAATCAAGTAATTATTGATAAAGGTTATGAAATATATCTTCCCATGATGAGATCTTACCCTAAAAGGTTTAAATAAATTAGTGTAAATTATTTCTAATAAGATTGTTGCTCTTGTTATTTTCTTGATAAACATTTTTATTATCATTTTCCCTTGTATACGAACTTCACATTTACCAAAAGTTTTTTTCTAAAATCTTGGCAAAAAGTCAAAGTCGTATAATTTCCTCAACTTTATGTCATACATTCACATCAACATTAAAAGCATAATCGATATAAGTAGAAGACCATTTTCTTTTATTTATTTTTATCTTTAACAATCCTTGTTCATCATCGAACAATCCTGAAAAGACTATTCTTTCATATTTTCCTATGGTTACCTTGCTACAGACAAATCTGACTTTAAAACACTTCTTAACCAAGGCAAAGACTGAGACAAAATTGTGCCTTATAGTTGGTACAATTAATACATCGATCAGAACAACCGGTGTATCTTGTACATGAATCCTAAAGAACCCCACTCTAAGGACATCTTAAAAGGTGTTATTTCTCATATACACCATATGTTTCTTTTATTTATATTTCTTTAGGTCTATAACTTCTTATTTTATTTTCGATATATGTCTTATTGCTTCAGAGTCAATCCACCAACCAGATATCAGACAATCCATGTAGAGGCATTTAAAAACCACGCAGATTATGTCCAGCTTATTTGATTGACTGTGTTGTTGGGTGTTTCCATCGTCAGTCTTTTTGTTGCGGCAATCTTTTTTATAGTGCTCTATTTTTCCACAATTGAAGCACTTGACTCGAGAAGTGGTTTTGTTGTGATTTCTTAAAAGTTTGATAACATTTTTTGTTATTATTGTCAAACCTTTTGTTTTGTTTATTATTTTTCTGGTTTAGTGTAGAGTTTGTCCTAATCTCTTCTTGAGCTACTAACAATTTGTCCTTCTTATTCATGTGTTCTTTAATTGTTAGTTTGTTTCACCTCCTAATCTCAAGGCCGTGACAATCATATTCCATGAAGGAAAAAGGTTATTTGTAATAGTTGATATTTGCATAGCCTCGGCGATGACCGACTTTGCTATAGCTAAGTCTCTTGCCATTACCAATATTTGGTTTACATGTTTTATTATATTATCTCCTTCTTTCATTTTGTAAGAGTTGTACTTTTGTAGTAACAACTGAATATGTAATTTAATTATAATATAATATTTAGTTGTTATTGAATCAAACAACTCTTTTGTAATCTTGTATTCTTCAAATACCCTAATGAGGTCATCCTATATATAGGTTAGCATTATAATTATTACTATGGTGTCATCTCTAATATTTTGTACACTTTCTTTTCCTCTTCAATTGAAGTTAGAGTAGGTGGTGAAACTGTATCATTTAGAACATAATTTATACCCTTAAGTGTAAGTGCTAATGGGATATGTCTTTTCTACACTTAGAAATTTAGACCATTCATCTTTTATATTTTTGTCAACTCCGATACACAAATCCTAGAGTTTATTTTAGTCTATTTGACAAAAAATAAAAATAAGATGCTCTAAAAAAAGGAAGTAAGCAATCACATATATTAGATGATATATAATAGACTTGTAAAAACAATTTGTAGAAAATATTTAGGTACTTATCTGAAAAATTTTCCAAGTACCCAAGAGTAATTTCAATTGATACTTAGGTACTAATTATGAAAACCAGCTTAGGGACGAAACAATAATTTTTCTTTATTTTGTGCTAATATAATTTTCTAAAAGGCTTTAAGAGAAAACCAAAATTTTTATCCTTCTATTCGGTTTCATAATATTTCAAAAAGACTCGGAGCAAAATAGTAAAATGGCACATGATTTTTCTATAAAATCCGCTACTTATTGAGGGTAGAACTATAATTGTACTCTTCAACCGTATTTGTAATTTTCTTAAAAGGAAAAGGGCATTACTATCTTTTCACACAATGGCAAAACTGTAAAATTTCGATAGTCCAAGGGAAACATTGATTATGCTATTTCAGAACCAACTTAGGGACGAAACAATAATTTTTTCTTTATTTCGTGCTAATATAATTTTCTAAAAGGCTTTAAGAGCAAACCAAAAATTTTATCCTTCTATTCGGTTTCATAATATTTCAAAAAGACTCGAAAAAAAATAGTAAAATGGCACATGATTTTTCTATAAAATCCACTACTTATTGAGGGTAGAACTGTAATTGTACTCTTCAACCGTATTTGTAATTTTCTTAAAAGGAAAAGGGCATTACTATCTTTTCACAAATGGCAAAACTATAAAATTTCGATAGTCAGGGAAACATTGTAACTTCACAGTTCGATATTTCATAATTTTCAAAACTACAAGAGAACAGTTTTATCTTTTCGTCCATTAAAGGTAAAACTGTCTTTTACTAAAAAATATCTGGGCATTTTCGTAATTTCACCCAATGACAGTTTTGTGAAATAAAAAATTGGTTTATGGAAAACCACCGGCAATTTTCGGTGCCCACGATTAAAACTGTGGGGACTTTCAAATGTTCGAGAAGAAAAGGAGAGAAAACATAGAGGGAGGGGGCAACGGGAGAGAGAGATACAACGAGGGGAGAGGGAGAAGAAGAGGGAGTTCTACCTTGCCTCTTCTGTCACTTTGTTTGAGCTTCGTCGCTCTGCCTTTTTGGTGGGCTTCGCCGCTCCACCTCGCCACTCTACTTTCTTGTTGAGCCTCGCCTCTCAGTGTTGCAGTTGAGCCTCTTTCTTTTTTCTTTTTCTTGTCGCTCTGCATCGTCGCTCTGCCTTCTGGCTGAGCTTTGTCGCTTTGCCTTCTGGCTAAGCCTCATCGCTGCACCTTACCTACTCTGTCTTGTCGCTGAACCTTGTCGCTTTGCCTTCTGGCTAAGCCTCATCGCTCTGCCTCGCCCGCTCTGCCTTATGACTGAGCCTTGTCGCTTTGCCTCGCCACTCTCCTTTGCCACTCTTTGTTCTTATACCGGCCGCCCTTTGCTTTATGTTGGAAAAAGTGTCCGGCGGCCTTTCTTTTATATTTTCTTTTTCTTTTTTTATTTAAACTATTTTACTTGTTTGTATAGATTCCCGACAAGCCACGCCCTAATACCAATGTTGGTGCAGGGGGCTGTGCTTCGGTTCGTCATGAGAGGTTGTCATAGTCGCACCTGAATGTGAGTTGGATCAGGGAGCGAAGGAATAAGATTTGTATACCTTTCCTAGATATGACTTCTATCGTTTTCTGTATTCTATTTACAATATTTATAGGAAGTTTCATCTTCTTTGTTTTCATGTTTGGGTTTCCCTAATCTGTTTTTATGATTTAATTTATGTAAAATTATAAATTTATTCATGTATATACTTTCTTTCGTGTAACGTTGAGAATGGCGACATGGTCGAAACCGTCCGTGCCAACGTCGTCGGTACGATAACGCTCGCTGACGTCTTCGGGGAGAGAGGCCTCATCCTCATCAACTGTGCCACGGGTTGCATCTTCGAGTACGACGACGCGCATCCTCTGGGATCCGGGATCGGATTAAGGAGGAAGATGCTCCAAATTTCATTGGATCCTTTTATTCCAAGACTAAAGCTATGGTAATTTCCTAAATCTCTTCTCAATATTCTAAACTTAAGAATTTCCTTGGGCAGAAACCGTGGCGTGCAGCTAAGAGTTTGACGACCGTTGGAAACAGCACGGGTTTAGATGATCGGCAAAAACAAAATATTTCGTTTTATATTCTGGGAGAAACTCATCTTTTGTTGTGGGATTGTAGTATATCTGGTCTTGTTTTGCTCGATTGGGTTAGGTCTGATCTGATGGAGAGTTTCGAGTATCACGTTATCTGATCTGTGGTTGTCATAGTATGATTGCATCGAGAATCAAACCTCCGGCTGCTCCATGCAAATGGATTCTCATTCGGGTCCGGAAAACAGAAGAGGTTTCTACGTAATTTTAGATGTATGGTTTAGATCTTACATGTTCTGAATCAAGTAGTAATGGTATCATTGCTCTGATGGCATCTCAAGTAGTAGTAGTATAAGACCAAGTGTGCCTCCTGCAACTAAAAGGGCCAGTACTTGTACCTATGATCGTATCCTTCTTAGTTACATTGAGATTCCTTCCTCAATGATGAGTACCAGAGAACTGCAGTTTCTGATGCAAGAGATCCACATCGGGTTCTGAATGTGATCCAAAGAACATAAGTGGAAAGAAGAATGGAAAATATTCGTTCCCCTGTACAGACTGCCGCTGATCTCATCATCTATAGGTTAGGGATTCCATTTTGACAAAAATAAGACTCCTAATTCTGATGAAAAAGTTTGGTCATACTATTAGTTCTTTTTTTTCGTGTGCATTCAGAAAAATTGGAAAGTCATAAAGTGTTCCATGGTTTTGCTTATGATAGGGAAGTTTATCTGCAAATGCTTAAGAGTGTGCTTTGCTCTTTTATGTATGAGCGGAATTGAACAAGGGCAGATGACAAGGAATGCACATTGGTTGCATAGGTAGAGAAAATTGGTTAGAAATCTCCAACATTGCTGTACATGGTGAAGAAGCAACTGGTCTAGTTTCAAGGTTTAAATAATCTAGGGACGTGAAGATGCCGAAGAAAATGAATAGTTTCTATCTGTTTTCAGCATTATGCGGAGAAAACCTTCATCGACAAGGCCAGCCAATCTCAAGAATAAAATAGCAATGGCAAGGCTCTCCACACTATTTGCCTAAGCTAAACAAGTGACTCGTTTATAGGTCCTTAAACTGTGATTCATATAGCTTGTGAAAGCATTTGAGCTTCGTTAAGTATAAGTATCTGTTTTCCATAACCAAGGAAGCTGTTGTTAAAATCTAAAATGATAGCAAGAAATTGTATTGGAACGAGAACTAATTCATAGAAGGTTTTGCGTGCTGTATCATTTGACAATTAAGCTGTACTCTTGGAGAAGATAAAGCAACATCTTGGGTGTTTGCAAACTGGATGTGATGCTTATTATCTAATTCATTCTTATGTTTGTATCGGGTGCTTGGTTAGGACTATGATTATATCCATCATTTTTGGTGCCATGGCAAAATGATTTGGCAAGTTAGTATCTGCTTCATGTCCTTACTGACGGGATTGCTGGCAATTGTATGAACAGGTAGAAGAGCTACTAAAGAATTATGAGAATGTATGTACCTTACGCGTCCGCATGCCCGATATCCTCAGATCTAGCGAACCCCCGTAACTTCATCACGAAAATCACAAGCTATGAGAAGATGGTTGACATCCCGAATTCCGTGACAATCTTAGATGAGCTTTTGCCAATATCCATTGACATGGCGAAGCACAACCTCACAGGAATTGGGAATTTCACCAACCCTGGAGTGGTTAGCCACAATGAGATTCTAGAATTATACAGAGATTGATTATATTGACCCAAATTTTTCGTGGAAGAACTTCACCCTGGAAGAACAGGCGAAGGTGATCGTTGCCCCAAGAAGCAACAACGAACTAGATGCAACCAAGCTGAAGAACGAGTTCCCTCAGCTTCTCTCCATCCAGGAGTCTCATAAAATACGTATTCAAGCCAAACCAAAAGAGGTCTGCTTGATCTTTTAGTTATGTTTTTCTCTATTTAAATATGGAAGCTAAATTGTGGCAACAGTTTGAAGACGCTTATTTTATGTTTCAACTGCATTTATTTATGCTTTTACATATCAATTATCCACTGCAAAACCTCTGATATGTGATCCGTGTTCATGATTCTTCTAATCAACACTTCCAAAATCCAGATGCAAAACCTCTGATATGTGATCCATGTTCATGAATCTTCTAATCAACACTTCCAAAATCCAGATGCAAAGATCTTGTTAGAATATTGTGCACACTGAACCCACTTGCATGGGACGCTGATAGTGACGATTCAAATATTTTCGTCATCTTTTTGCCTGATAATCGTGGTGAAGATTTAGGGCTTTAGATAATATTCGCATGTGGCCCATCGCACCGCCACCATCTACATTAGATAATCCTTGGTGAGCGTATGGACCATTGGCGAACCATTTCTGTCAGCACTCCAGCATCATTGCAGGATATGACAATGAGAATCTGGGTCCGCCTCTGGATTAGATCTAAGCTTTTTATTTTCCTTTTGAAGATTTGGTACCACTTGGTTTTCCATACGCCCTCGTAAAGCTAGCAGGAGCCCACAACCTAAGAACACAACTAGACCTAGCTTGTTCCAGTAAACTGGGACTTCCAATACAAACCAACGGTTCTGATTCTAGTCACTTCCAAACCTACATATATGGTTCTTTAAAAACTGGAACCAAAACCAAGCTGGCTCTCTCCACATCTGAGTCCGGCTCCAACTACGGTTCACGACTGGCCATGAATCCAATTTGTTTCCAGTTTTATTTGAGAATTTTATAAAACAAAGAGTTTTTATGCAAAGGCCCGCACAAAGCATCTCCACGTTGTGGCAACAAAAATCGGTACTCGGGATGATACAAGAATAAGGTGGTCCCCCTTTTCGAAAACAGGGTAGGAGCAAGATAAGTACCTGTTTGATTTCTGAGTGCGCCTGTTCTCCAGTAAATTTAATTGCGCTCCTATTGCCTATTTTGGTGCCCTCTCCTCTTTCATTTGTTTACAGGGCAAGCGTCAATGTATCGAATAAAGGATTTTTTGCGCAAAAATCAATTTTACATCAAAACTGGAGGATGCACCACCCAAATGACTAAAAGATCTAAAGTGAAAGGAAGCAAAGCTGATATCAACGCCAATGTACTTGCAAGTGAGAATATACAGTGGGCCAGTGCATCGCCGCTTACATCCCTCATTAGCGCCAAAAGCGAGGTAGCACCAGAAAATAAAGTCCTTAGCTAAGCTGGTTATATGAAAACCGAGAGCCTTGGAAAAGAAGTACCGGCAATACCTCAGCCAACCTGGTCTCCATCATTAATTCTTCTTTATTTGGTAAGCACTAATCTAATACGCTCTGCACTGAGTAGAATCTGTCCTTTCAGCAAGTAGGCATCAACTTCCTGAAAAATAAGACTCTGCACTGGCTTCTGTGTGTTGTGCATGTGCGGGCAGGTGTGCGTGTGCTGAGCTAATGTTAGCCGAGTTACCTGTCAATACTTGAGTTAGCAGCTTCATGCAGGAATAATGGATGTAACCTACTAGAACCCCGAGTTTCCAATCACAGAGGCAAGTCAAGAACTAGCCAACATGGTTAGGCGCTCTCCTATATATGCGTCGTTGCCCACCATGATTTTTCTCTTGTTTATAGTACTTGGTTCTTACAGCAGCCTGCGGGCCATCATCATGAGTATCTTCTACTTCAGCAGAGTTATGTTGGAATGAGGCACTATCTGTATGAGAACCACCCAGGCGGTACTCAAATTGCTTCTGCCCTGCGCTGTTTGAAGGTTGATGTGATTGCTGCTTGCTGAAACCTTGTCCCTGATTCCATTTGTCATCAGAGCGAGTTTCTAGAATTCTATTTTGGGAGTGTGGATTATGTTGTCCATGTCTGCTGTTATTTAATTGGAGTGGCTGTGACTTGGCGGCTTCAGAAAACACAGAAGGTTCAGGCGTGGCCGGCCCTGAGTTTTGCTGCTGTCTTGGGCTTGCAGCGATAACATTATCTTGTATTCTTTCTCCTCTATTTCTTTCTTGATGTTGAATGTTCCTCCTAGTTGCATCTTCAGCTTCAAGGTGAGGTTGATTACACTTTTCTGAAGTGTGATCCTCGAGAAGCTGCTGAGAGGATGGCCTTGCAACCTGAGATTCCCGTTCGCGGACGAAAGCAGCTGCTATAAGGTTTGCGCTGCCTGCACCTCTGTCAGTGAACCTATTGCTCTGCTGAGACTTCGGCTGCCAACGGGAACCCTTGTGCTCAGGACCAGATGGAATACCAATTCTCGGACCATTTCTTCCATCATATTCGATGGAATTGATGGCCGATGTCTGTTTGGGAACTTTGTCAGATGCAATGGGCTCAAGCTCCTTCTTCGAAGCTGAGTCATTATGGCCACCACCACTTCGAGGCCTTGGTTGCACCTTCTTTTCCTTACCTGTTGAAATGTTTGCAGAAAGCTCATCCCGCAGATCAGGTTGTCCGACATCCTGGCCACGATCCAATCTGAGGCCAAGACTGCTCGATGTACTATCATCACCGAGGTTCTCAGAACAGCTCACTTGCTTAATGGAGGATGATGTTTCAGGCTTAGATAGATTATGCACAATTGATGCTTCTAGGGTGCTTCCAGTCTGCTCGATTTTGAGTGGAAGTTCATGTGAGGAAGGTGATGTGTGGTAAGCTTCACCAGAACCTCGTTGGCGCCATGACATTTGTGCCTTTCCATGTTTGTTTTTACCTTGATCTTTCTTCACATGAATACCAGCTCTAGTATTAGCCGAAGGAAAGCCCAACTTCCCATTGCTTTGATCACATTGTATACCTTCTGTTTTCCTAGTTGGCTGACTAGAGATAACCTCGGAAACAGATAAATCTGACAATGGCTGTAACAGGTCTTGCTGAGAGAGCTCTTTGGCATCATGCTTAGGAACAAAGCGCTCCACCTCAATCTTCTTACTTTTAGAAGGCTTCTCCCCTTCATCACCACTCTGCTGGTTTGCTTTCTCGGTTGTCACGTTGCGCTTGGTTGGTGGTAAAGGTGCCCAAACAGCTTCATTTGCATGCAGCTTTCCTGCTTGTGTTATCATCTCTGTGCTTCTTGATTGCTGTGGAGCACGTTGTTTCCTCCAGCGGTGGACTCTAACATGAGCATTAGCATCACGAGGTGATTGTGAAAATCCTTTGCTCTTGTATGTAACATCCAATGCATCCTCAGTTTCTATTCCATCAGAACTATCCGCTATTGGTTGTTGTGACAGCATAGATCTATTTTCTTGGACGGGAGAGACCTGAGGTTCACTAACTTCAGCCGTAGATTTAGATGCAGAGCCATCCACCACTGTTGGTATGATCAACTTTAAGGTCCCCACCATAAGAGAAGTCTCATATGTTTTCTGCTCGTCATCGCTGTTGTTGCTCTTATTGTGAGCAACCGAAACATCTTCCACTTTAATGGGGCTACAGCTGCTGGGCAGACCATTAGAAGCACTTCCATTAACCACCACAGTTCTTTGAACATCACTGGCAGCTATGACAAGGCGAGGCTGGTTTTCAGTAGTTGTCTCATGTAGGGAGTCCTGATTCCTTCTGGCACCTACTAATCTTTGCCTAGAACTTCCTCTTGTTCTCTGCCTAAAAGCACCATTCTCACAAGCATGCGACACACTTATCACGTGTGAAGATTCAGTAGAATCTTGCCCGCTAGTGAGATCTGGTCTTGTTTCTACCGGTGGCATTGTGTTCAGGATATCAGATATGACTGGGGAATTTTCCAAGTTGCTCTTCTGACAAACCTGAACTTTCTCGGATGTTCTTCCATCAGTTCTGGTTGGATCTATTGACTTTTGTCTCAAAATGTGACCCTCTTTAGAAGTGCCATCTCGCACCAAATTCTCAGCTGCTGCCTGCTGGTTCAATTCTTCCAATTTCACAAAGGCTTTCGTCTTTTGGTTTCTTACCCGGTCCTCCTCTTTCTGGAGCTGCTTAGCATGTTGCGCTGCAATGTCTTTTGTTATAGCACGCTGAAAGGAAAATAAATATCAGCATCTATAGATGCAAATAAAGGATGACAGAACCAAAAAATCATGAAAAAAGAAATGGCGGCATACCTGTGCCTCACAATCACTCGTATATGATGTCCTGCAGGGTTCTCCCTTCCTGGGAACACTCAATGGCTCCTCATAGTGGCCTTTAGAAACTTTACTTTCTCGGTTTCGAATATCATAATCCTCCACGTTTGATACCATATCTGGTAAAGAGTTCCACGGCTCAGAACCCTTCTGTCTCCAGCTGTCACCTTCCTCCACACTAAACCTGCCCTTAGACCAGTAATCACCTCTACCAATTCTGCTGCCTCTTTTGTAACCTCGAAAATTAACCTTGTTTGCTACTTCTGAAGAACCTAACTTGTCAGTCGGAGAAGAACCTGACAGTAGTTTTCTATTTTCTGTAGAGATTTTAACCCCAGAAGTTTCTATGTGATCATCAAGTGGAATGACTGTGTCTGTATCACAAGAAACATTCTTAGAGCAAGAACTAGCCTTGGTAGTGAAAGCCTTCAACTTTCCTTCTTTCCCCTCTTCAATAGACGGGGACTGAATTTCAGACTGTCCATGCCCATCATTTACTCCAAACTTTTCATGTCCTTTCTCTATTGATGTAATACTTGGCCCGGAAGCCGGGGAAAGATATGAATGTGGTTTTGACCTAAATTCAATCTTATTCACCTTCCGATCAACCCCATTGCTTTCGGTGTTTTTATGGTTATGAGTAACAGTAGTCTGATTCTTGGAACTTCCAAGAGAATCCTCACTAAAGTCTGGCTTCGGAAGTTCCATTGTTTCACTAACACTGGCAACCACATCATAGTCATTCTCACCCACAGATGATGCCTGTGATGTAGGCCTTGTGGACTTTTGGCTTCCTGTCTTTACATGTTCTGTCTTCTCCTCACCATCCTTCCCCGATACCTGATGATGTTGCTTCAACAGAAGCTTGAAAGGACCTCGGCTGGGGCCTGCACACCCAAGAAGTCCCCTAGAATTTGTTGCTTTTTGGTTGAAGGATGCCTTGGACGTTCCAATGGAATTGCTTGAATCTGGATTAGCACTTTTGTCATGATATCCAGTGTCATATACAGCGGAGTCAACTTGAACTCCCGTTACCGGAACATCTAACTCAGAGGACTTGCAAAATCCAGTGGGAGCATCATAATAACCATTGTAAGCCATGGGAGCTGGACATATTCCTGGCCTCACAGGAATGATGCGGTGACCAGGAACAGTGCAGGAATTAGGCATGAGCGAATGATGAAATTCTCCAGATTTAGCGTACCCTGTAGAACCCACCCCTGGTGTTGCAATTGTCTGAGGGTAGGGAAAAGATGCCATCTGAGAGTGATGATATACTTGTGCATCAAGAGGATAACCACCTGGAAGTCCCATTGGTCCATATGGACCAACAGCAGTGTGGTTCCTATACCATGTGCCCCCTGGTTGGTTTGGAACTAGAGGAGGATACCAAGGCCGATAGTGTTGTGGGGGCATGTTCGCAGTACTGTATGGTGGTCGATGCTCGGTCACCATCTGCCATTTCTCTGGAGGAGCACAGTCGCCTGCACTGTTAGGAGAATCACCCCTTTTCCATATATTCACCGTTCCCTTATCTGATGTAGTATATGTCGATTCTTCTAGAATACAAGACAACAAAAAATTTAGAAATGCATGGAAAATAACCAACCTAGTGTGGTGCCATTGAGATTTCATTGTTTTTCCTTTTCTGACAAGGGCACCAAAAAACAAGAATTCACTTTATACAGTATGAGGAATGTGAATAAGGTATACACACACCACTTAGAGAGCCATTTTGTGATGAAGGTCTACCAGAAGAAGAGGCTGGACGCCCATGAGAACTATGTCCTTCATTAAAAACAGGGACTAAAATTAGAAAGAAAAGGAGAACAGATCAACAGAATTTTGATTTCCAATGTGAAGTTGACAGGTAACCTCTGAACAGAAGTATATGCAATGGAGTACACCAGTATAAAGTACAGTAAAATCAGTTCATTTGCTACAAGTCAACAAAATGAAAGTAGTTTGACAATAGTAGGAGTCAAACCAGCACCTTGTTGACTATGCACCGCAGAACATTTATCAGAACCTAGAGATGGAAAATCTCCAGTAGAAAGTGTGAATCCACCAGTTTTTGAAGGTGTGCTTCCCTAGAAAGAAAGAAAAGAGAGTTGTCGTGACCATGAGGAAAAGACAAAAGCAGACCACACTTTGCAAGCCTCAATTATAAATGTGAAACAGAAGTAAAGACAAACACCATTTACTCAAGCAGAAACTATTTCCGAACGATAATCGGAATTGAGGGAGGAGAGATATTCTACCAGTTTTTGTGGTGTCCCTGGTTCCTGCCATGCATCAGGATTCTCTGATGCAGAATTAGCAAAGCGAGAAAGCTGAGAGCTACCTAGCCTGGTTTCAGAGCTATGAGGACGAGAAGTTAAGATCGATGTATTATTTTCTGCCGTTACTCCTGATGCTGAAGAAGGCCTACCAGAGGCACTCAATGCACTATGGGCAGTCTCATAAGATCTTTCACTACCAGCAGTAGATGGACGAGTGCCACTTCCACCCGATGATGGGCGACCACTCACAAGGCCACCTCCCTCATTGTTATGTGATAATACTGAGGAGGCACCCCAAGCATTGACAGAGCAGGATGAACGAGTAGAGGTTCCCCAGCTAATAGTACCTCTAAAGAAAACATGAGAAAATGAAAAATAAGCTGCTGTTGGAAGAAATTATTCCCAAGTTGGTCCAGTACTTGGATGTGAATATAGAAGAGTGAGCAGACAGTAACAAATCAAGCATAGACTTGCCATCGGTATTGATGTTTATAGTCGCAATTGGATAATGACAGAGGTAGCCTTATCACCAGAGAGCTAAATCAAGATAAACTCATAGCTGGCTTTTCTGTTTCATCATGATGCAAAAGATAAGATGAACAAAAACAAAGGTTTTGGAAAGACAATGGATTACTTCCCAAACTCCTTGAGCCAACAGTAATTCCAGCTCGTTCAGATATGAAACTATATACAACTCATTCTGATGTCATTCATTTGTCTTTATATGTACACGATCTAAAATATGGTGAGCAAACACTAAAGTATATCAACACCTACATTTCTAAGTATGCACAGTTCAAGATTGGGTGTATCCTACAACAGCAAGAAGGAAAAAGTGAGCATAACTAAATTAGAAAAGCCAAAACCTTGTATATCTAAAAACAAAAGTTTTGAACAGTAAAAGTGCATTAAAGGGTTCGTAGAATAACTGATATGGTACATTAAACGGAAGATTGAAAATCACTCAAGAATACTTTTATTTGAAAACTGGAAGATGTCAAGAAGAATTAAAAGACACCCGGACCAAAATACAGCTACAAGTGCATTCTTGGAAAAGAATATATGGCACAACATCAACAGCAACCACCATGTACAAGCATGGATGACACAGCATCCACATAGTGACCATTGATTGATGAAAAAAAGAAGGAACAATTTGGCTATATGGCATGAAACGTTGAATCCTTAAAATAGGGTTATGTATCAATCGTTTACACTTTACAGTCCATTGACCGACAAATGAACCCATACTTGTTACAGGCGTACAAAGATTATAAGTGACCACATGCAAAATCATATGTACACAAGGAAAACAGATAAAATATACCTTTGATTGTCAAAAGGACTTACTTGGGAACAATTGCAACATTAGGATCCAGACCATGATTTTCCAACCTTTGACTGGGCAAGTTAATAGGTTTTGGGACAGCAACCTTTCCGAGAACAGTCATGCCCCCTCTTCGAGTAGAACCCCATCTAAAAAATGTTTCCATGTTATGTACAAGATTAATAACAAAAAGTAAAAGAAAAAAAAGACATAAAAAAGCACCAAATACAACGTGCTTACATGCTTTCAGAAAATATTCGTCATATGAATGGAACAGAAAAGAATCAAATATAACAATCTTTCAATTATCCCCAGTGAGGTTAAGTAGATAACCATGTTTGGCAAAGATGGATGATGATTCAAAGTGGGAGGCATGCATGCATGCATAACCCACACACATAAAACCACCAACTGAGCCAACACCTTTTCCTAGGCTACCCAATATGCATGATATAAATAACTTGGCACATTATGTAGAGTATTAGATAGGTCGTATCCTAGGCTAGAGATGGCGACCTTGGAGACCGGACGTTGACAGGTAAAACTCTAACTCTGTATAACTGCCAGTTGGAATCCAATAATTTCATCAGTTCTGGAAATCTAAGAGACGATCCGCACAGAATCAATAAAAGGCATCATTATATTACTTTGCACCAAGAGGATCAGTATGGATAAAGATACTGCATCTACAAAGAACAGAAACAAATCCACATTAATTATCAACAAATTTCAAGTTTTTATTATCTTAAGAAAGAAAGAAAATTATTCCCTCCAAAAAAGAAAAGAAAATAGGTTCAATCTCACCTAACACAAAAACTAAAAGTGATAAGGATGCAAGGTGTGATGGTGATAAACAAGAACAAGAAAGGAGTTACAGAACCTTCGCTCTCCCGTTGATGTTCCTGCTGCCATTTAATCCTTGTGAAAAGATGAAACACGACCTATGCGTTTAGCTTAGCACCTACTATTGAGCAAAAAGAAAGATATAATAAATAAATACACAGACGATTGGCAAATAGAAAAATCTGCCTTAAATGCAGCACCCTGAAGAATCAAAGACAACCAATTATTGCCAAATGTACAACTAAAAGTACAAAAAACAATAATTAATTACAACTGTTATAAAATTATTTTCACTGAAAAAATGGGAAAACATCTTATGGTTCAAGAAGAAAAACAATACGTAAATATTATTCAATTCTTTAGCATCAAAATAACAGCTTCCCTGAAAAAAAAAAGGCAATATATTTGAGATGTTATCCGTCTGACGAAAAATAAAATGTGTTACTGGCTCATCTAAGATTAGAACCCACTGCTCCCATGCTATCAAAAGAGCACTTAATGCACCTAGGTGGCCTCACAAAACGGCCTCATTTCAGAACTAGATATCCACCTTAATCCCTGAGCAGGAACCTCCAACTTGTGTGGGCTTGCATATAAAGGAGTGTTTATAAAGGCACCCTATGGTAGTTCTTTTTTCCTCTTCTTCTTCACCTTCTACTTCCACATTCCTCCTTCTCCATTTTGTTTTTTGTGTTTCACCACCTTCTTTTTCCCTTTTATCTCCAAGGTTTACTGTCAATGGTTTATGACTTTATGTTCTCCATCAATGTCCTTTTTTGTTGTTTCAGTCCTAAGAAATCAGCACCGAGTGTTAGAATGTTAGAGGTTCTTGTGCACATATCTCTCTAGCTCATCTACCTATAAGTTTGTTCTAACTTTTCTTAGGATTAGGTTTTGAAAAATTGGCTTCCTTATATTAGGTTTCATATTTTTGTTTTTATTTTATTTTCGTTTTTCATAAAGGAGCCCCAGTCTCCAGAGGAGCGGGACTCATTTGAAATCCATTGATTGGCTTAGTTGTCACTTCCACACCTTGTATGGTGCTTTTGGTGTCTAATGCTATCAAGGAGTTGCACCATAATCTTCACCAAGCAACTTTCAACACCACTGACCCTCACTATTGTTTTCCAAGTTCAAATTTGTGTACATATGTTTCTTGTTTTGTAAGTTATGTGCATACTTTAGGTTCTGACTTGTGTTTTTTTTTAATTGTTGTATGCATATAACCTGAATGTTGCTTTTGTTAACTGCATCTTTTCTTTCTAGTTTTTCCGCATGTCTATTTGTTTTATCTGTTCAATATGAACGATTTTGACTCTTTATGTCTTCACAGTTATTGCACACATATCTTGTTAAAAGCACCTTTATTGTGTGATAAAGTTGAGTTTTAAGCAGTTCACTGCCTGCACCATGTGGGGATATTACTCCCCTTATACTGATAACCCAGTGCCATGAAGTCCAAAATCAGCAAGAAAGAATGGTGCCGTCAATGATAAAGGATTTTAATGACGATGCTTGCAGCCCTGAGCACCAAATGCCACTTGCATAGGTAAGCATCTCAGGTACAATCTTTTATTTTGTTTACATTCCCTCTTTTCGTCAAACAGCACCTTACATGCCGAACTCACCGTGTGACCAAGTCACCGTTCGTTCTCACACATGATCAACAGAGAAATATATCAAAAGTAATAGACGGATAAACTCACAATGTCGACTTTGAGGAATAGTATTTTAGGGAGCTAAAGTGATGCGACGAATCCCTAATTAGACTGACAATACGGATACGGCTCTTTAAAGAAAAAAAGGATCCACGGAAGAAAATCAGAGATCAAGAAGTGTCCACCACCACAACCAACCAAAATGGAATTCTTGTTATGCTAATTATCAATTTTTATTTAGATGGAAAACTAAGGGTGTTATAAGCGAATTTATAGCCAAAGCTGGCATTCAGCAATAGTAGTAGGCAGGTGCTGAGACAACAACACTCTACTGAAATGAAGCAGGAACGATGACAAACGGTAATTGAGGGTGTCATATAAATTAGGTGGCCTAAAGAAGAAACAAGAGGAAGGAGGGTATTGAACCCTGTGTCAAGATCCTCCGCTTAAACGGGAAAAAGAAAACAGAAAACCCCCTAACTCCAAGTATCAAGATAGAAACAAGGATTTCGGAAACCTTCATGCCTCCTAACCACAACACTTTTGACTACCGAAATGCCTTCTATACATTCTCAGAGTCTACATCTAAAGGATGAAAACCGAATAGGGAGCAATCATATACACCCAACTCTCGCAACACACTCTAAAGATAAATATTCAAGGACGCAAAATAAGAAGCAAATGCGTATCCAACTATTACGTAACAGAATCTTCACACTTCAAATCACACAAACAAAAAAAGATACCAATATAAACCTAAAAGACCGCGTGTTAGAAGAAAAACAGTCCCTACTTGCCTGGATACGTGCCAACAATAAAAAATAAACTTCAACCAATGAGCCCTAATCTTCAGAAACCTTAGAATGAGAACAAGCTAAATCCGTCTTCAGTCTGCCTCGGGAATCCTATTCCAAATCTTCGTGCCAAACGTTAAACTCGAGAGATTTCTGATCTGAATCCCACAACCGAGAAAGAGAGAGAGAGAGACGAATTGGGGTTTCTTCGCTTTCTTTCTGCTGCTGCCTCTCTCCCTTTTTCACCGGGAAGAGAAAGCGATACCCTTGGCTGATTTTTACAATTTTAGCCTCAATCTTATGAAAGAATTCCTCATCTCTGATATATTCGGTTTAACCTTGAATCGTATCTGAATCGGCTCGACGTTGATTCCGGTTACAGTTCCAAAACCGGTCATTTTATTAAAAAAATGAAATTATAATAAATTTAAAAAAAACAGGACCGGTGGTTCAGGTTTGACTCCAACTCAGGTTTTTTAAAAAGTGAAACCGAAACTAAATTGATGGTCCTACATTTAGTTATGGTTGGAACCATTAGACCGGTTAAAAACCGACTATGTCTATGAGAACAAAGCTGCCGATTGGGCGAACATGATCCATATCCAAAAAGAAGTCCGACTTGTAGCAGCATGCGGAATTGGAACAGGACCTTGGATCCTTCGATTCAGTTATGACTCATCGTATTCAAAAACCACACTGCAAAGGGATACAAAGATCCGAAAATCCAAACAAATCTTCATCATCCATCTTGAGTGATGGATTAAAAAAGTGAAGGAATTGTAATTCAAATTTTGATCATCCAATCAACATGTAAATGGTTATATACATGCATATAGTGGTAAATGTATAATATCTCTCAAAATATAGTCTTCACTATTTGATTGGCGTGATGAATGGACAAGATTTAAATTAAAAATATTATATTTATATATAAGAAAAGTAGCAAATGCATAATGCCTTTCATTGCATCATCTTGCATATAGCTGAATTAATAGTATAATTGTATTTTTGTATGTGCATTAAATGCAGAGTAGTTTAAATTTCCACTCCATTCGATTTTTAGTGCATTATTTCCACCGTTAATCTTAAAGGTCGAACGGTAAAAATATTTTAATAAAATTGTGTAATTTAAATATTATGCAGCTACCACTCCCTGTATGTATTATGCATGTGGTTCAAAATGCGACCAAACTAGGCTCCCAACAACAGAAAATGAAACTATAACTGAAGATTGGACTAAACTACATTGGTTCAGTTATGGTTCATCTTTTTTAAAAACTACGATAGAATTAAAACCGTATCGTGTATTAGAATCCAGAATCCTAACCAGAATTGAAACCACTAATTCCTTCATTATTATTTTTTTATATACATAATAATTTTAGACAAATAACTTACACAATATGCTTTTTCATTACAAAATTTAGATTATTATTGGTTGACTTGATCATTCATTCTTGTATTTATAACAAGAACTTAAGGAGGTGCTCGACTAGAGATCTAGGATTATAAAAACTGAAACTATAATTCTATTTTTCTCATAATCAAATATGAGTTTAAATATGCAGTAAAAAGAAGGATCATACCACCTCACTTTTTATATAATCACGACCGACCAGTCAAAAGCCAACAACTCGATATATGCATGTCAAAGATATATCAGCTTGTAAGAGCCAAAATGCACTTGATACTGCCATGTTTGCATGCTGAACCCACGTGCAGGGGAGTTCATGACAAGCCGATCGAGCCAAGCTAAACAGGAAGCAATTCAATCTATTTTCCGAGCCTTGATGGCCAGTGCCATGAGAAGTCAGATGTTCTTCATATAATGCTAGACCAGCAAATACCTTTTTTTGTGGTTACACAGCCAAAACCAGGTATGCACACCTTGGGAATCAAACTTGTGACTTGCATCTCGTGAGTGGAGAGCCCTGCCACGTAAATAGAATCTGGCTACTAATAATCAATATATGCATGTATGTGTGTGCTCACCCATGTGCAGTACGTTTATATTCTCACTAGCAACCAAGCCTCTTATAGAGCGACAGACTCAGGATTTTTTTTTAGTGAGGCACACTTGTATTTCAAGTCAACAAAACACTTATATTTTTTTATATAGAGTGATGGATTTAAGATGTTTTCAGTTGCTCTTATATCCACACTTGCACAAGATTAGATGAACGTACATAACAAACTGGCTAAACACCTAATAGGGTTTTAGTTGTTTATTTAATCATGTTTACATCTAACTATATACATGTACTAACTCCTTATAAGGTGCACAATGAACAATAGCTCACCTAGCTAGGGGTTTGAGTCACAAATTGAAGGTCAAGAGTTCCATACTCGGGGATGAATTGTGGCTTTCAAATCAAGCAAACCCAATTGTGGACTTTTATCAAGTGGGTACCAACCTTCAGCCTCACCTAATGCAAGACCCACAAGCTATGTTTCAACATGAAAAAGACACACCAAAACTTCTACAAATGCAAATTAGCGAGACAAACCAAGCTTTTTCTCGCACTAGGTGGGTTCAATTGTATGAATCCTTAATTGTCGACACTAATCTTGGGTCGGCAAATGACAAACCATGATTTAGTAAACTTAATCAAGTTTAACAAATTAGTTACCAATATATTTGGCATGGATATGTGCAATGACAACACCAATCATAGGCAAATATAATACATGCAATCTAGTTAATACTTGAAAGGTTCGTACTTACTATAGCTTCATATCCTTGCCCACTATAATCGGGAACTCTTTTTTTCTATGATGGGGAGGCCAAAGCCTGATTCAGTCCCCAGGTATCGAACTCATGACCTCCAACTTGTCATCGACCCCCTAGCTAGGCGAGCTATCACTCTTCATGCACAATTTGAATACTTTGTTACGTAACATACATTAACATGTGAAAGCGATATATTTATAATAAACTTATACAAGAGATACTTGTTATGAAACCCAAGCATTACCAACCTTAAAAAAAAATATAATTATACTCATGCAACTAAAAAATAATGGGTGAGTATGAGTGGCGTGTGGTGGGGAGGACCCAGTTCTCCTATATGTAGTGGCAAACCAAAGATTTTTTTTAGTGAGACACGCACTTATAAGTTATGCTTATTTACTCATTAATATTGATATTTTAAATATTATTATCTATAAGTTTTTCATGTGCTTGATTAATTGATTGTATGATAATATCAATTGACAATAGCTTAGGAGGTAACATCAACATTAAATGAAATAATAATAATCTTAATGTCAAGTATAAACTAAACCATAGAAGATTTACTCCACATATTGCATCAAAACTGAGTTATGTTTTTTCAATATATCAATCAATCAAAAGCAAATATCAATTAGTAAAAATGTAAAACTTTAAAGTACCGGATATGCTAGGTATTTGCCTTAAAATACTTCATAAGTATTATTTATCAATTCTAACCAATAACATGATTTGTTATAACCCTTAGAGAAGCCAAAAGAACATTGTAAAATTCAACTATAATTCTAGAAAACAAAATCAAAGTACATTTAAGTAAAAGCTAATTTGTCTATATGACATTATAACATTTAACAAACCTTAATCATTTAAAAAACCTTTTTAGCCTCCAAAACTTAAACTTTGTTTCTCTAACTTATACACAAAACAAATATTAAGCAAAGAAAAGTAGAACGTTGAATAGAATAAAAATAAGAATATATATTATCTATGATTATATATTTCAAAAAGATCTATAAAAATGGTATCACTTATATCATTACATGATTATTTTAGATTATCTCGTTGAGGGTGCATCTTTTGGAAGCATTGCATGATCGTCTCATTGTCTAAACTTGATGATATATCATGCTCAATATATACAACTAGACAATCACTTGTGAACTCATCACTAATTCTGTTTCATACATAATTCTTTAAGATATTCACCGCAGATAATGTACATTCTATACTTGTTGTGGCAATAAATAAAACCATTATTAATTTTATTAACTATTAGGCCAAGGGAGAAACATTATCCTTCTTTTGTTGTTTTGACATCTTAGCAACATCACTTATCCCTTTTAATTGAAGTCCTAAAAAATTAGAGGCATATAAACTTGTCAACTACATCAATTTTTTTTTTTATCAAATGCAACAAAGTTATCACTTAAATCTACATAAGTAGCATACAACAACTCTATGGTCCCTTGTTTGCTCTTATTTTTATTTTATCTACTTGTTGATTCTATTTGTCTAGTTGATGGTGTAATAAAGGGTGAATTCCCATACACTATCTTTTAAAAATGTCTTCATATATTTAGTTAATAAAAAAGTAAAACAAAGAGAAAATCACATGAAATTCAAATTAATAACAACTCATTTAATAACTTTTTCGGTAGAACTATTAGATAATCAAAAAATTGCATCATAATTGGCTAAATTAGGAGATTTCTTATACAAGTAATTGAAGGAATAACCACCAAATGAGTTGTGTACATGGTACTAAAATCTCTAATTGTAAAAGAGGACTTGGTAATCTTTCAACTAACATAAGGTCAATTTAGACCTTTAGTTTTTGCCTCTAATATAAATTAAAATCTAATAGAAAATAGTTTCTACTCAATAAGATTTGCATCAAATATTCATTCACAAATAAATATGTATGTATTAATATATATGAATATATAAGTGGGTAGACAAATGCTATTAACATGCACTTGAGAAATGCAACTCTTTAGTTGGGGCAAATGCTGAATGAGAAGTTGTCACTACATCAATTTGAAGAGGAAAACAGCTAGCATATGTGAAACTTTAGACTCAATGCATAGATTTCAAAAGTTGTAATGGCACACTAAGGGGTGTAACAGTGTTTACCATTTAACTCTCTCATATTAGTAGAGGCATTTGATACCCCAGGGCGACACACACACACACACATATCTATATCTATCTATCTATCTATCTATCTATATATATATATATATATATATATATATATATATATATATATATATATATATATATATATATATATATATATATATATAGAGAGAGAGAGAGAGAGAGAGAGAGAGAGAGAGAGAGAGAGAGAGAATTACCTATCTTAGTCGGATGCGCAACATGTTGATTGAGGGAGGCTTGCTTGTAGTCGTGCCCTCGTATAGATTGTAGCAAGAGACAAAAGGCTAAAAGTGGTGAGCTTTTGCGGTATATAAACATGCACAAAGAAACCGTAAGTGTGTAAACTCTAATTCTTTTGGGGTTGGACTTTAGATATTTTTGGTAGATCAGTTTTTTTTATAAAGATCTAAATCTGATAAAAATTTTACAATTTATACTTTAATGACTTAGCTTCAAGTATTTTCAAGAAACTATTTTTTCTTGTTCAAAATTTGAATGAAGTAAACTTTTTTTTAAATTACATGAGCCCTATATAATTTTTAAAATTTTAAGTGAAATACACGCCTCACCTTGCTTTAACGTGGGGTTCATTCCTCTCTCTCTCTATATATATAGAAGGGGGAGAGAGAGAGGAGCACAAGTTTCCAAAAATATGTAAAAAAAAAAGGAAAATACCATGCAACTTAAATGATAGGAATGAGAGGAGCGGGTCCAACTCAATCTCGTTTAGATCCAAACCAAACAGGGGGTGAGTGGACGAAAGAAAGAGGAGGGTGGAAAACAAGTACGCCCTCTCGCCTGGGCCCCAAATCGGCGCCCCTCAAAGAAATGGCCGCCCGGCCCACCATTTGCACTAACTTTGTGAGCCCCACAATCAAGCCACGAAGGCGCATCGGAAGACGTGGAGCCCACCTGCCTCTCCACGCCCTCCAAACGTCCAGTGTTGACCCAGGGTCCACAAGAAAACTCAGGACACGTGTAATGGCTTTGGCACGCTTCCTCCACTGACCGGGCTCCCTTCCTCCGGCTTGTGCCTCCTCGTCCCCGTCTTAGCGTCGTTGTCCAGGAAGTGGTGGAGTGGCTTTACAGAGGGGAGGCAGTCGAAGGAGGAAAGGCTCAATCCAGTGGGAGATACCAGGCCGGCGGAGGAGAAGAGGGTAGGGATCGGCCGCACAACTTGAGTCGATTGTGGTTGCTGCGCAGAAGGTACCGCCCAGATATGCTGCTGCTGCGGTGTCCCCGATGTAGGGTACATTCCGGCAACCGGCACCATCCAGATCTTTCCCCCGGCCAAGGCCTCCCCGCCGACACCCCATATCGGCCCGCAAATGCTGTGCGACATCATCGATGTCGAGAATGGAACCACCATCGCCGGCGGCGGTGTAGGAGCAATGTCCGGCTTGGCACTTTTCCTCTGCTGCTTCTTATCCGAGCTGGTGGCGCCGGAAGAAGAAGACGACGAATGGTGCAGGGTATCGTTCGGAATCTTTAGTGTGCCGTCAACGGTAACGGAGATTGCTGGAATGGTCCCAGTGCCAGTTGCGGCGATGATCGCCGGTTCCGCCCGTTCGAGGAGCCACTTGATGGTCTCACCGTCTGACCGGTGGCCGAGCTCCCTCGTGAGCTGGAAGACCCTAGCGGCACAAGTAGCGGGAATTCGCACCCTCCTGCCTCTGCCCTCAACCTTCGTGTGCCTGTCCTTTCTCTTCTTCCTCGCCGCAACTGTTGCCAGATTCTTCTCCTCCTCTCCCTCTGCCTCCGTTGGCTCCTCCTTCGCCACCACAGTCAATCCCTTAGAGGACGACGCCTTCGCTCTCCGGCGAGCCTGCTCTTCCGATTCCATGAGCGTGAACCCACAAAGTAGATAGCGTCTCGCATGCTTTGCGCTGCCCCAGAATGGGTTCCACCACCACCCTTCCTTAGAGAGAGAAAGGGGAAAGAGTCGAGATAAGAATAGCCAATGGCGGACGTGGAGGAACAGTGAGAGGGAGAAGGAGAAAGAGGGTGGCGGGTGTGTGGCTACGATCGTGGGGCCCAGATGACTATGCAAAATGACGGGCCCATTTGTGGGGTGGAGAGAGAGAGGGGTTGGATAGTGGGACCCATATGAATACCGAAATGGCGGGGCCCATTTGTGGGGTAGAGGGAGGGAGTTTTTTTTGTTTCTTTTTTGGCAGAATGGCGGGCTTTCTGAGGGGAGGACTCTGTCAAGATATGAAGCTCTACTGGAAATGGCCAGAATTTTCAGCTCTGGCGCACAATGAGCTGAAGCTCTCCTTTCGAGTTGGACTCGAACGAATCTTTCAACTTAAAGGCCATGAGTTCGATACCAAGTAAAACTTTAAATTATATATATACATATATATATATATATATACATATATATATATATATACATATGTATGTATATGCATATGTATGTATATGCATATGTATGTATATGTATATATGATGGGGCGGTTTGAGCTAACTCTAACTAGAACTAGACAGCACCATATATGTATATATATGTATATATATATATACATATACATACATATATATATATACATATACATATACATATATATATATATATATGTATGTATATGTATATATATATATATATGTATGTATATGTATATATATGTATATATATATGGTGCTGTCTAGCTCTAGTTATATATGGTGCTGTCTAGCTCTAGTTCGAGTTAGCTCAAACCGCCCCATCATATATACATATATATACATATACATACATACATATATATGGTGCTGTCTAACTCTAGTTCGAGTTAGCTCAAACCGCCCCATCATATACAAAGACAGATAAGATGGTTGCAAAGCAACTAGCTCTGAACTAACCCTAGCTGCATATACATATATATATATATATACATACATACATATATACATATATACATATATATACATATATACATATATATATGTATATATGTATATATATGTATATATGTATATATATGTATATATGTATATATATGTATATATGTATATATGTATGTATGTATGTATGTATATATATATATATGTATGTATATGTATATATATATATGTATATATGTATATATATATACATATATATATATATGTATATATAGCTCTAGTTCGAGTTAGCTCAATACATATATATATATATATATATATGTATATATATATATATATGTATATATATATATATATATGTATATATATATATATATATATGTATATATGTATATGTATATATGGTGCTGTCTAGCTCTAGTTCGAGTTAGCTCAAACCGCCCCATCATATACAAAGACATATAAGATGGTTGCAAAGCAACTAGCTCTGAACTAACCCTAGCTGCTTCCATCTGTCTAGCTCTAGTTCGAGTTAGCTCAAACCGCCCCATCATATACAAAGACAGATAAGATGGTTGCAAAGCAACTAGCTCTGAACTAACCCTAGCTGCTTCCATTTACATGCTATCCAAACCTTTCTTTTTGTCACATCATTTATGTATCAAGAAAGCTTATAATATGCTCAAATGCTTCTTTTTGCATGCTTGGAATTCACAATAAGGTGCATCACATACTAGCAACGCTAGGATATTCAAGGCTGAATTATTGGAAGAAATCTCATTCAGTGGTTACCACGATTACATTTCAACAAAACCTTCTTATTCACAAATAGTTTCTCTTCATGCAAGTAACGGATTTAGCTACACACAGAGACACATCCATCTCCACATCCAAGCTAGCTTTGTCCATATATGATACAAAAAGTAAATCTGACTTGTTATATCATTGCCCGAAAGTAGCTAGCTTGAAGCTAGCTTATACTTTTGCTATATATATGTGTGTGTGTGCGCGCATGTAAATATATAAAATGACCTTAGGGACTCTGAGATGAGAGACAACACAAGTACACAAACAATAACCAAGTCTTTTCCATACTAAATGGGATCAACTACATGAATTCTTTTTTTTTCATAAACTTTGAAATGCTAAGAGTTAACTCAATATTGTTTCATTTTTTATTGTTTCCTTTCAACACTTTCATGATCTTCTTCTTCCTCTTTAACAATATCACAATCTAGTTTCTCATACTATCTTACTCATTATTTTATAATTTATTAGTATCACTCTCAATTAATTTTTAAATAACCGATACGATCTTTCCTTATATGACCACTCATATATATTAGCATGTTGGATTTGATTCTCCTCCTATCTTTAAAAGCAAGCAGAATCAATACTTTCCACCTTTTAGTGACTGCCCTTATCTTGCTATTGATCATAATATAGGTCCCTCTCTCTTTACCTTGTTAACAGTGCCATCGGACTCAAACCCAATCAATAGATTAATTTTGATTTGATCATGGATGATTAAGATGCAGTGAGAATCAAGTGTCTTTGACCAATAATCCAATCACCCTTGATCATTTTCCAACTCAATTCAGCAGACCATTTTTCTTTTTTACCGGAATTGCTGCTAGATTAGGAAAATTGTTCTAGAAAAATTGCTTGTTGAAGCCTTTTGTTTTCCTTTTTCCAATCTTTACATGGTCGGCATGCTAGTTGATACATTCTTGGTATTGAACAAGCAATGCAAGTTCAAATCCATACCCATCTTACCGATCGTTATGAGTTTTTGGCTCATCACAGTGCTTCTTTGGTTGGTTCTTCATTTCTCAACACCTTTTTTTTCAATCTTGATGAATGTTCATCAGGTTCTTGTGGTTCTCAGGACCAAACTTGAATCGAAAGCATACCTCTTTGAAAGGCTAAAAAGCAGCGGGGATCACCCTCTTGGCAGCCAGTGGAAGCCTTCAATCAAGAAGTGAAGAATCTAAGGGACTAAGGAGAAGACCATTAGATTAAGCAAATAGGAGTAAAGAACTATTCCAAGGTGCTAATAATCAAAATCATATTCAGTTTCAGGGATTGAAGTGAAGATATTTATATTTGAGGAGAAGAATTTAAGGGATTGAGCAGAAAGCGAGTGTTTTCCTCTTCCTGGTTAGGGTTTTCCCTCCACTGAAGGATGACTACCATGACTCTGGACTTGATCTTCTGGTCGAAGATGTACAAGTGGTGACACGAGAAAGGAAGAAACTATCAAAGACCATCCATTCACATGGACACATGGAAGACATGGTTCTCACGATGTTCAAGTTCGCCTGGATTGTTTCTTCAGGCCTGGATGAGAAGGTGGTCTATTGTCCTGGTAACACATCTATTGACCCCAATTTCCGATTACATGCTGATTTTAATTAGTATTGAAGACGATGTTGCTGCCGATCAACCTGGCTTTAGAGAAAGGAGGCTCAAATTTGGAAAAGTGAGGCTCTCACATGGAGAATGCAGTAAAGTTATAAAAAACAGCTGGAATAGATCACTGTCTAACTCGATTACAGGGCTCACCAAGAAGATGGATAATATGAGTAAATGGCTTATGAATTGGAATATCTCAGTTTTTGGTCATTCTGGAAAGCATATCCAAGCTCTAGAAAAAAGAATTTGTGAACTCAAAGAAGGCAAACCAGATGAAGCAAAGATTTAAGAGTGGAAAGACAAAGGGAAAAAACTTAATAAGCTCCTTGATAGGGAAGAGATTATGTGGATACAGAAATCCCGCATCAAATGGTTGAAAGAGGTAAAATGAATGGCCTTCGCCTATGTTGTAGAGCTCCATTGATATCACACATGTTCTTTACAAACGATGCTTAATCTTTACCAAGGCAAATGCCAATATCTGGCATGACAGGACCCTGAATCCCTCGGCTATCTTCATCTTTCTTGATTAAAACCTATCTAAATAATACAGGCCTGATGCAGCAGGTGGCTGAACTTATTGACGAGGATAGGAAGTGAAGAGCTGACAGAATGAATAACTTATTTGATGAAGATGAAGCTGACATTATTCTTAATATTTTAATTTCTAATGTGAAGGTTTTGAATAGCTAGTTTGGGCTTCATAATCACTTGAGAGGAACAAAACGACGATGCTTAACAAGGTTATGAAGAATTATCAGGATTGCAGATAATTGAAAGCTTGGTGGAAGAAGCTACAGAAATTGAAAATACCACTGAAGTTGAAATTATTTCTACCAAGAGTGTTTAGAAGAGCTGTACCGACTATTGAAGCACGGAAAAGAAGGGGAATAAACATAGAAGGAGACTGTTTTATA
The DNA here is from genome assembly GCA_036023115.1 of Brasenia schreberi. Classification (NCBI taxonomy): domain Eukaryota; kingdom Viridiplantae; phylum Streptophyta; class Magnoliopsida; order Nymphaeales; family Cabombaceae; genus Brasenia; species Brasenia schreberi. Next base: position 23,444,468 of record JAYKKT010000081.1, read on the forward strand.
TGCCACAATTCAGACAAAACCATACTTCATCTTCTCTTTGATTGTCAGTTTACAAAAGCCCTAATAAAATTCTATGTTGACATTATTAACACCCCAAACTGAAGAGATGGTCTAACTACTCGGAACTTGTGTAAATTCCTTAACAATATCATCCAAGCCAGCTTACAGAATGTGTAATAATCTTGTACCAGGTTCGGGAAGAAAGGAATGCTACTTGGTAAATGAAGAAAATACAATCACCTGTAGAAATATGACTCCTCCCAGATATGAAGTTACCAATTATGTAATTAAGTTCTGTTTGAAAGTGAAGATTGATGCGGCCGGCAATTTGCAGAATGATACTCATGGCATAGGTATAATGGTAAAATATTGTAAAGGGGTCTTTGTGACTTGCAGAGCAGAACAGGCGCGACGTCCATAGATGTGAACTAGAAGCAGCATTTCTCAGAATTAAATGGGCCAAAGAATTAGGAATCAACGGTATTCATCTCAATGCGACATCTTTACCAGTAGTGCTATCTCTCGGGAAGTGAATAAGCTAGCCTTTATTATGGAAAGAACTTAGATTCAGCTATATGGATAAGATCATAATAGCAATTTCTCCCCGCCCCATGGGTACCCACCAAGCTTCGCCCCTACATGGAGAGGAACCCGCTCCTTTGTAGGGTGGGGTGAGGTGAGGGAGGATGCAAGTAGGGCGGGGTGGGGTAGGGTTCAAGGTAAAGCCGCCTCGTCTTTTATATATATAGTGCAGGTGTTTTATTTACGTGTTTTTATAAAATATATGTTTATCATGTATATATATATATATATATATATATATTTTATATACATACTAACTATATATTTTACATGCATACATATATTTATATATATGTTATAAAAATAAATATGTATATATACTTTTAATTGCATAATTTAGAATATTATAAGTAATTTTTATGTTTTATGTAAAATATATTATATTATTTGTGTTTTTTAAAATTGTTTTTATAGGTTGAAGCAGGGCAGGGTTTAATAGGTTCTTTTCAGTGTGGGGCGTGCACAGTGAAAACCTGCCCCTCCTCACCCCGTTGCCATTCATATATAAGATCTCCTCCCTTCCTCTCAGAGTCGAAGGGTCACACAAATATAATATATGTGGTTGAATCTAGTGTATACCATATTATGTTCACCGACGAGATCCATATAATTTGAAAAGGAAAAGAAGTCGAATTCTTTTTTGCTCTCCTTATCAAATGATACTGTTCAGGTCAAGTGTTGGCTTGGACCCTTTCCAAGTTCAGAAGAGTACCAAAAGTATCTCTCTTTAATGTTTACAGTCTATTAACTTTAAGAGAGCGCTCCAGTGTGGGTTCATCTCCTTTTCTCAATACAAAATTTTCATCACCTTCTTCACCACTAAATCTGAGAAGGATTTTGCATGCAGCCTTTTGTTGGGATCTTTCGTTTCTTCTTCCTGATATTGAACTTTTTTGCTGATGCCTTTTGTGTCCTTTTGGCCTAGAGATGGCAACGCTGCGGGTGGGGCGGGTTTTCACTCCACCTGCCATAGTCAAAAGTGTTTTTTTAGAATAAAATAGTTAATATTATAGACTTAAAAATACAATATCTTTTTTTTTATGATATCTTATATTATTACATTAAAAATTATTCTACGTATATGTATACATTTATATTTATATAAAGTTAGGAGATGCATCATTATTTAGTTTATGAACTTAGTTGGTCTTCTTATTTCTTTCTTTTCTTTCAACTCTTTTCTTTTTCTCTTTTTTTTCTTGTTTGTCTTGGAGCATGATTAGTTGAGTTCTTTTTCGATAATAGACACTCATTATACTGATGAATATGAATAATCACTATTAGAGCCGAGTGGTTATTCTATCCAAGATGACCTGACATCAAATTCCTTATAAGGGTGCTTTGGACCAGAATTCCTTTTATTGGGATCTTTTTTTTTGTTACAATGGGGAGGCTGAAGATGCACATCCCAAGTATGAAACCATGAGGATGATAAAAATATTAATACCTCTTTTTTGTTATCTTATTAAATGAAAAGATCATCTTATTCAAAACTCTAATTATATTATGAAATCACGTCTCTCTAACAACACAGAGTTCTTACACAGTTCTTATGGAGTAGATAAAAACACGCTTTCATATCTTCTTAATCCGAAATCAAATGACCGAGGAGAGAAAAAGGTTCCTTATAGTGGGTACTCTCGGGAATGCATCCCGAGAAAGGATAAGACTTGCAACTTAGAGGATTAGAGCTCTTATCCAAGGTAAGAATGCAAATAAGAGAAGTTTCATAGCTAAGCCTTGTGACCAGGTGATCTTCTTAATGAATGAATTAAATCCAAAAATCATATGCTCAATGTGTGAGCACCACCAATATCGAACCGCTCTGTCCCACAACTCAAACACACAGGTAAGACAACCATTTGAAACAACAAGCCGCTCGTCTAAGCTCAGCTTGTCTCGTTAGTCAACTCAACACAAGCCAAGCCAAGCCGAACAACGAGCCGCTCGTCTTATTTCGCAGCCTTAACTCCTCCAAAATCTAATTTAGTTCGCCGGGTCCAGTCACGTACTTTTTTTTTTCCTTTTGGATCTGTGACATTGGGTCTGGACCACCGGACCTTTAGATTATCCTGACCTTGACGTATCACTCTTCAGTGGGTCATGCTTGTCCACAAGGTGTGTGGGCCCATTCACGACTATTGTCAGGTTTTAAAGTATCGAGATGGTCAAGTTGATCACGAGTTCACGCAGTAGCCACAACAAATTATTTTTAGCTAACCAGTATTCTTTATTAAATAAAATATAACACATACACACACGAACGTTCATATATATATATATATGAGATATTGGTATATGCTAGCACTCTTAAGTGAGCAAATCTAAACAAATCTCAATAATTCATCTTTAATGATATGTTTGCACTGTACATTATCTCCCATTTCATATGGTATTATCTCTTCAACCACCGACTACTGCACTCGACTGCCATCCACTATTCATCTACTTTTCAAAACCACCTACGAGTAAAAACCACCGCTAGCACGGTTAAAACCACATATAAAACCTATATATGTGTATGTGTGTGGGTTTTGAGTTTAGAAGGTGAAGGAGTAATGAAAGGTGATGATATATGGTTGGAGCAGTTGAATCATGTGAAATAGTTGATTATGCACTAAACTATGAACACAAGATTACCTATATATATATATATATATATATATATATATATATATATATATATATATATATATATATATATAGATAGATAGAGAGAGAGAGATAGAGAGAGAGAGAAAGAGGAAAATTATATCTTGTTCACTTCTAACATACCTATTCATGCCCACTCATTTTTTTTTGGGTGACATGAGTGTAATTTAAATTTTTTAAGAGGATTTGAAAAGTAAGAAGGATATTCATATTACAATTATGCCACCCAAAAACAATTGATAGACAATGTTAAAAATAAGCAAATTCCAATCACTATAAATACATATATGAGTGTGCAAACGTGTATTAGAACATGGTGACAAAAGATTAACTTAAACATGATCTAGTATTTGACTGAAAGCTGGTTAACTCAAGCTTTCTGAAATTCTCATTTTTAAATGGCTAACTAAAGAATAAAACATAAATCCCCTTAAACTTAGTCTTGCTTACAAGTCGAGTCATCTAATTCGAAACTTGTTAGTTAATAAATACGAGATATGGATCAACTGGGTCACACTTGTGGGCCTCTTTGACCATCTCCTAGATTTTTTTAAAGTCATATAAGTTCATAAAGTAGATGCTATATACTGCTAAGAGCCTAATCCTAACAGTTGTTAGTGGATTTTGGACTCAAGTTTTTGCTAAAACAAGAAAATCAAAGTTCATGAAATTGACAATTCCTTTTATGATGAAGCATTAGTATGCTTGGTGTAGCTTGTCCTGTTAGTGTGGGCAAGAAAAGAAAACTTGGTTTTAGGCAATAACTTGTTAAATCTTGAACTTGTTATTTTGCATTAATTTATCTTGTTACATCCAAACATGCTTTCAAGTAAGTTCAAACTCCTTTTTTTATAAGGGTGACCCACCAATGCCATTTTGAATGTAAGGTGTCTTAATCAACGAAACGGGGAGGGCTTACTATTATGGTCCCAATCACAATGGATCGCTTGAGATCCAATAAAATCCAGTTTGGATCCGTACTATTGGGCTGGAATTGAAAATGAAATCCATGGACCCACATAATTGAAACAAGGTCAAGGGACCAATGTGCAAGAAGGGTCCATACATGGATGTTGGAGGGCATGCACCTTTGTCACCAATCTAAGCTCAGCTCACTGCACCAATTCAATTTAATTTGAACAGGTAAACTAAGTTCGTGCCTTAGCCTATACTGCTTGTGTGTGTGCGTGCGTGCATGCACATGCATGTGTGACGAAGAACCCCTTTCAAGGTAAACCGCAGGTAGGGACATGGCCATCACAACTTGTATGCTTCACTTAATAAAGCTATGGCACACCCAAGTGCGAGCGCGAGGGTTTTCGAACCCTGGCCCTTTGCAGCCAACCCCATTACCGTCTTGTATACACCCCGAACTCGAAAGAACACAAAGAGAAACAGCTCACCTGGATAGAGGGTTGACTCACAAGTAAAAGGTCATGAGTTCGATACCTGATGCAAGGATCTGGCTTTGGTCTCCCCATTGTATCACAAATAAAAAGTGCCCATAATAAAAAAAACAATATATATAAATTCATTGGCTTCATTTCAAGAACAAAATCCATATGCATGAGGGAACTGTCATATCTTGGTCCAAAATTCCATGTATCATGTTAAATCAACACATAGAAAAGGAATGATGTTAACCGCATGGGACATTCTATGCAGCATAGAGATGTAGGGAAGCAATGTGCAACAATAAATTCTTACATGTGGTCTCTTGAAAAGTACATCCACTAGAGCCAGCCACAGATGCATTGTATATCACTTAAGACAACCTGGTATGATATAATGTCAAACAAATATAGCTGAACCTTACTAGGTGCTATGTGAGGCAGTCCATGTCAAGTTGGCCTGCCACTTTTGGGGCATTTTTAAGTTCGGGTCTTGGTGCATTTGGCTTATCCCCTCCTCCCAACAAACAAATACATACACAAAAAGTATCCTTAAAACCTTTAGAATTATAATCATGCCACCGAAAACCAATGACTGAGCATGGGTAGATACAATCTTATTTATTTATATATATATATATATGAGTGATTGAATCCTGCTCACTACTAATGTTGTTGTCCTTATTTAATGATAAAAAGATCAAAATTAATGATTAAATTATAAAAATTATACTCATAATTCAGTCAAATCACCTTCTTTATTGCTTTAGCTGGGGATAGATGCGGCAACACGTGTGTCATAATATTTTTAATTATTTGATATTAAATAGAAATATTTTTTTTTTTGAAATCATAACGAATTTATGGCTGAATAGACAAAATTTAAGCATGAGTGCCAACTTCCACCAGCCTGGTACTTTTATCCATTTTCCTATAAAAATAAAATAAATAGGACTTTTTTCTTTTTGAGAAACGCCAGCTTACGTAGTCAGCATGCAGTAATGGTTTGGATATGGCCATCAATTCCAAAGATACATAAGATCATCATTAAACGAATAAATCGCATGCTTTTGATTCGTGTCTGTACGATACATTGAAACGATTCGATATACGTTTTCTACTGTGAATTTTTCATGTGAATTGTCGCACAAAGGGACACGACATGACAGGATGTTGACGTGTCCAGGTAACTCATTAATCTCTCTCTCTATTATATGTGGTGTCTTTGGCTGCGTTAACACGAAAAACACACACACTCTCTTGCCAGCCACACACAGACAAGGGTGAGCGCATGCCCCACGCACATACAAGAGCACGTGCGCACACACACATGCACGCACGCATAAATGAACCAGGCAATTGGGCATCACGGGACCCACATCTTTCTACCATCCTTCTTGAGTAATGCTAATTGTAAAGTAAGGAAATGAGCATAGCAATTGCAAGTTCGCAGCTTCACCAGAAAGGCGATCAAAAGGCGAAAAAGAGAAAGGAAGCGCTCAAAAGGAGGATGTGCGCATATATTAGATGACGATGAAGCCCGTTGCAACACATGGACGCATTTAGTCAATACCTACTCTCTCTCTCTCCCCCTCTCTCTTATACAAAGATGTGGAGCTCGCTGTTATAGAGAAGCAAACAACAAACATCAACAAATCGCACGCCCCCTTCTCTTCCTCTCTTTCTCACGGTCCCACCCTTCAAAACATCTAGACTCTCTCTCTCTAAGCTATAAACGCGCGTGACAGATAAAAGAGAGGAAGAAGGGAGAAGCAAAACGAAGCACCCATATATTGCTTTAGAGAGAGATGCAGAAGCATGAGACAGAGGAAGAAGAAGACAAAGGAGGAGCCGTCACGCGTCTGAAGATGACCACCAACACGGGAGGGGAAGAAGACGAGCAGCAAACGGCCACCCACCTTCTTCTCCCCAAGCCGGAGCCGGATTCATTGTTGTCGGAAGAGGCCGGCGGCGGAGGCGAGGAGAAGGGGAGGCTGCAGGTGGTGAAGAGGGCGAGGAGTTCGAATCGAGACAGGCACACCAAGGTGGAGGGTCGGGGACGTCGGATTCGCATGCCGGCCACATGTGCGGCCAGAATCTTCCAGCTGACGAGGGAACTCGGCCACAAGTCCGATGGCGAAACAATCCAGTGGCTCCTGGAGCACGCCGAGCCGGCCATCATCGCCGCCACTGGCACCGGCACCGTTCCGGCCATCGCCGTATCGGTCGACGGCACCCTCAAGATTCCCAGCGACGTCCCATCCTCCTCCTCCAACTCCGTTGTATCCGCTCCCCTCAACTCCCCTGCAAAGCGCCGTCGAAAACTTCCCATCACGACCGCTGGAACCGACATCGCCACGATCAACGGTCACCAATCTCCGCCGGTGGTGGTTCCGTTCTGCTCGTCGATGATGTCGCACAGCATCTGCGGTCCGATGTGGGCCGTCGGCGGCGAGCGGGTTTTGCCGACAGCCGGGACCATCTGGATGCTCCCCATCGGCGGCCATCCTCAGGGACCGGCCGGCATGCTCCCTGGCAACCAGCAGCTATGGACGTTCCCGGAGCCGCCCGTCTCGTTGAACGTTGCCTCCGCACGACCACTCTCCGCACTCTTCTCCACCACCAACGGCGTTCCCATGCCTCACCTCAACCTCGCCACTGCCCCCACTGTCCCCGACTCCTCCGCACCACCATCATCACCTCCGGCTCCATCCGGGGAAGATTCCGGCGGGAACAAGGCGGAGCTGCACCAATTCATGGGCGGTGACTCGCGCAGCAGCAGCAACAATGAACATTCCCAAACTGCCCTCCAAGACTAGATTCTCTTTCCCTTCAAGATTCTCCATTTATGCTTCATGTAACAAAAAAAGAAAATCTTGTTTTTCCTCTTCTTTTTTCTTCTCGCTCGCACCCTACTGACTCATCTTGCTTAACTTTTTCTTTCTTGTATTTTTTCCTTCATCCCTTTAAAATTTGTAGCATTGTGGACTGAAGGAGGGCATTTTTGTAACAGAAATGAAGGATGCGGTTGGTTTTCCAAGTTCAACTTCTCCGTTTAATTACGTCTCGTTTTCCTTTCCATTGCTTTGTTTTTTGAGGGTAGTGAGGTCCACGGGTGGAGCAAGTGGGGCCACGCGTCGGCAGGGGAGTGGAGGGCGTAGTGCTCGTGGTTCGTTGGAGCCCATGGTGGTGGTGGGGCCTTGGGTTTCGCGGTGGTCAAAAGTGGCGACGGTGGGCCCCATCCTTCGTTCTGTGTACCGGGCAGCTGGGGTGGGACCACCACGAGTCATGTGATTTGCTTTGTTGTTGGGTGGGACCAGTTCTGAGGGCCAGTTGGCTCGAGCGGTCCCCACCAGAGCCTCGTGTTTCGTTCTGGCGGGCCCCACCGTCTGCACGCGCCCCCTACTCCTCCAGAAGGTGCATCGGACCCATTTGCCACGTCGTAAACTCTGCGTCAGGGCCCATACCCGACCCGGCCCATTATCCATTTCCCCTAACCGTAGCTTTTATATTCGCACGTGCGACTCAACTCGTCCCCTAACTGCTGGAACACGTGCGGGGTGTCGTGGATCGGGAAATGTCTGAACACGTTGACTGGGTTTAGTGAGTGGGTCCGTGAGGTAGGTTCGGTTGGAGACCCGAGGGATTGGTTAGAACTCACCTAGAAATAGCTGGGCCCAGTTGAATCTCTTTTCAGCCGGCGGAACGCTGCCAACTCCGGCTTGACCAAGCCCATGCCTGTCGCCCATTTTGAATCTAACTTGCAAGTTCAAGCACGCAAGTCAGTATTGCACTCAAGCTGGACGGCCCATATGATTCAGGTCTCTAACAGTATGTGCGTAAACGCTTTTAAGTTGAAAGAGGTCAGGGTTTCGATCCTTTGGGTGATCAGATCAGTCGATCTGGACATGGCACACGTCATCCGGCAGGACATAAAAAAGATGGCCAAGCCCAGATCATGTTTGGGATAAAGCAAGTCCCATCTCACGGAACACCGAAAGGTTTGTTTGGAGCGAACAAACAAACCACTTGAAAACAAAAGGCGTAGACCCTCATGTAATCATGTCAGGTAACAATATGTATATATATATATATATATATATATATATATATATATACAAATGACCAAGAATATATATAAGAAAATTGAGAGTTGCTAGACACCTTATAACATATTCTATTAGACGATATACACTATCCATGCAATTATAGTGATGATGCAAATTGAGCTACTCATTAACATCTACATAAAGATCAATACCGCACATGAATGCGTTAAATGTGACGAACATGAGCACCTTGATCACAAGAACGATAGTGATGATGATTTCTGCATTTATCCTTGTGTTTCACGCTCCGTTACACATTAAAAACTCTCTTTGTAATTGTTTTCTCCATAGCAGGAGAATCAAAGGCTATATGGGAAACCAAAGAATGAGAATGTAACAGTTAGCATATTAAAGGATGATTCGATCAGTGCCATTATAACTGGTAGGGGTCTGCCTAATCCGATATAATCCTGCCTGCCATTTTCTTCATCATTACATGGTACCTCTGAGAAAAGAGAAACAACTCTTCTACGAAGATTTGTAGGCCAAGCTTATCCAGCCACATGATTTCCATTTAAATTAGAATAGAACATTTTCTACTGTAAACACCCTTAAATAAGAAGGCAAGAATGGGAGAGAAAAGAAATTGATTAGTATATCTGGAGCAATTCGCAGTGTTCCAACGGATGATCATCTAACCTCCGCATACATCTAAGCAAAAAGTAACAAACTGTAGCGGTCGGATGCAGGGATCACGTAGAGTCAACGACCGTTTGGTGCACCATTTTCACAGCTGACCTTTGCTTCATCTGCATATTCGGCCTTCTTGGCATAAAACCTTCGGTACATGGAATCAACCTCTGTTAGATAGAACGTTCCGTTAGACAGTAAGCTCCTGTCGCTGGCTGTTACGAATCCCTTATCTCCATACCGATGCTCCATCAGATTCATATTTTCAGCAAACTTTTCTGGTGAGAACTGAGGGAGAAAAGCAGATAAAAGCGACAAATCACTCGCTTGCAATGTTCAATAATGCAACCAGATCCTCTTTTTTGTTGATGCAAATAGAATTAAAGGATGTCAAGCATAACAACAGTATAAGAAAGCAAAGCACGTGAAAGTGTTAGAGATTGCCTATAGGTACAAGAAGATAGTTCAGCAAGCTAAAATAAGTAGATGTTAACTTGTATGAGAATGAAAAGCATGGATTCATAAAAAACCTGACGTGGTGGATGTAGAAAAGATCACCAGACAGTTCAAAAGGCAAGAGTGCTTTCGAACGAGCATAGTGTCTGTTATTAGCACATGCTAATTGATTAAATAAATCACGCCATCAAAGTAACATCACTATATTGGTTTGAATTCTCGATTCAACATAAGTGACTATCAAAGTCAATCACCTGTTATATTTAATATGCTGCTTCTAGTGCCTGTACTGCTTACCTATTATTATCACCACCACTAGTAGTAGAAGTAGTAATATTAGTGACAATAATAATAATAATAATAAAAATGATAATGATTATTATTATTAATAATCATAATGATAATCTTCAGCAATATTAAGGTCACCCGTGAATCAAGCCAAGATTACTACATACGGTAGATGTACTCGACCACTATATGAAAATGTGACATATCCATCCGTATGTAAAAAGTAAAACCATAGAGGATCCCAACTAGCAAGTAAATGTCAGACCATAAAGCAGAAAAGCTTCTCCTGCGACAAATGCTGAAGGGGAAAGAGAATCAGACAGTAAAATGCCGGCTAACAGAATCTTAATATCCTAAAGTGGTCCAATTTCATGAACGAGTAAAAATAATATTCCTACCACAGAATTACATGGCAAACCTAAGAGCTGTTACTAAAATTAGAAAAGTATCTTGAGTACAAGTCCACCGAGATGGGCCATATCACAGCAATTTACAGATAGATCAATATGCGTGCAGTTATGATCAGGGACGTACCACATGTCTAGACTCCAATTTTTCGAAAATGTTAAGCACATCAGCTATATTTGATAAACTGAAAGGGTGTTCACCACCAAGTAATCTGAAGGAGAACATGGTTGAAGCCAAACCGCTGCCATAGGAGAACATCAACACCCTTTGACCTTCCTGCAAACATGCAACAGCTAAGCATGTGTTCTACGCATTCACTGTGCAACATAGAACTTAAACAAATGCTTTACCAATGATTTGTGCTTGGTATAGAGAATGGATGCAAAAGCTGCATAAAGTGATGCGGTATACATGTTACCAACTTGCTTTGGTAACAAAGTTGATGGTTGTACTTTCAGATCGTACAATTGTTTGGCCAGTTGTTGAGATACCTAAGCATTTCCATGGAGATGTATGAGATCATAGAAGTGATAAGAAATGAAATACACAAGCTAATAGAATTCTCAAGAATCCAACTGCAATATAATGAAATGAATAAAAACAACTACTAAAGTAATATCTAGTCATAATTTAAATCTGTGGAGGCGAGCAAGACCTTTTCAAGATCACGATTCTGATAACTTTCATCACCAGACAGGGTTGCGAATGGTGCAAACTTCTCTTTAGCACTCCCCACAACTGAGCTATGAACAAACGTGCACGTAATCGGTAATACCTTACTACAAATCTCCAGAACACATTCTATATATGATTTAGGGAATTCAGAAAAGGAAATTCACATAAAATTCATCAGACCAAGCTAGAAACAATCACTATATGAGTTTGGTCATAAAATTTCCAAAAAAAATGCCTTGATAATGTCATAAAACAAGGATATGCTAAAAGTTTACTTTGAATGCATCTTGACATTAATGGTTTTACAAGATCTTGCTATTTTGGAAAGTTTCTGGACAAAATTTGCAGTGCTTTCAAATACTGAAGATCTATCTGGAAAAGCTCTTCTGCATGCTCTGTGGGTCTGCACTCTAAAGAAAAAATCAACTTGAAAGAGTGACAAGGAGTAACCTAAATCCCATGGAATTTAATGAACATGTCAACCAAACTGGAAGTCAATCCTACCATTTTGGCAAGATAGTTTCCCTAATCAACAAAAAATTTCATGAAATACCTAAAGAACTGGCTCAAACCTCCGCAAGCATTGTATTGAGATCATAACGTAGATCATAGCTGACTCTGCAGTGACATAGTATATAAAAGCACATCTTCGTGATACAATCAGATGTCATTCTCACCCTAAATGTGAAAAGGGGGCAGCTTTCGTTGACATAGCTTGAGATTTCAAATCCTAAAAGTACATAACCACAAACTTTTTGCTTCACAATGATCAGTAGTTTATTTGCTTTTTAGCACACTATCCTCTTCACACAAAGAAGAGCATCACAATAAAACTCCACTTGGCACACAAAAACCGGACCACTATAGGTGAACAAACTGGTTGAAAATCACACAACATAGGTAATGGGAGGAAACCTGGCATTCTGCAAGAAGTCATTGAACAAAAGGCGGGCAAAGCTTTTCTGCACAAGCTGCATTACCATTTTAAGTCCAAATAATACAGAATTAGAAGAAAGCTCTTCAACAAATATACGAACAGAGAAGGAAACCAAGGAATACGCCAGGAACTCTGTTGAGATTAACAAGTTACCTTATTGTATGGAGAATGAAAAGCCACATAATCTGCATCAAGAATAGAAAATTGCTTTCCCTCCAGCTTCTCATATCTGACGTAGATTCAAACAAGAAATGATCAATAAAACACAATCATATGTTGCATAACAAACAAATATTCTGAAAAGGGGGGCTAGAAAATCAAGAAAGAGAGAAATCCATATGAATTCAAATATCTTACTTGCTACAGAAACGCTTATAGCAAGAGTCAAGTGCCATAAGGTAGCAAGTTTGTGAAAGCTTCCCGTTAACATCTACCAACATTGTTAAATCCTAGTGAACTAAATAAGAGGAAAACAGATTCATTTCAAGAAATTAATGGTCAATGGGAAGATTATATTAAATGGAAGCCCCAGGAACAGGAAGTGAACAAAGATACAGATACCAGTTCCCTCAAAAATGTTGTTAGGTACTGGAAGAGTCACAACAATAACAAAAACAAGGGATGACAAGCAATGGTTAACACTACGCAGATGAAAGATAGAGGTTCTTACTGGGTATTCACTTGCAAGATTGGGCTTGTAAAAATCATAAACATGTGCCATGTGAGTTCCCCTCAACTTGCTTTCAAGGACTATAGGAGCATTAGGCCCTACGAGCATTGCAATAGCAGCAGCCCCTCCAGTAGGTCTAGCAGGTCCTTCCGCATAAACCTACCAAAAGAAAATCTCAAGGTAAACCTTAACAGGAAAAGTCTATAGGTATGTGAACAAGTAATACCTAGCACAAAGTTAAGATATAAAGGCATACAGAAACGGAAGAGTAACATGTACAACTATATAAAAGGATACATTCGAAGCATAACAACTAACTGTTGACAAGCACCAGCCTGATGCAGCCATTTTAATTCAAAAATTTTACTGACTTTTATATGTGCCAAAGAATAAGTTTTAGAAGAAGCATTGAGGGCGAAAATGGAAGTACTTGAACATAACTATAGCCAGAAAATATCTTCGTTCCTCAAACAGCTGATGCATATAAGTTGCAATCAGTAGCAGATCTAGAATTTTTGGTACGGTGGGGCGAATAAGGATATTAGCCATGGGCTCACACCATGCCCTGTAGCTTTTCATTGATTTTTCAAATTTTAGATGGGGTGGCCACCCCACCTCGCCTCAGTCACTGGTTACGATTCTCCATTAGAATAAGAGTAACAACAAAACTTATCTTTCATAATCTGTTAATGAGACCACACGTTTTCTTTTAAAACATTAAAATTACAAAGGTTGACCAGCCAGAACTTTTTGCATCAACAAACTTGTATTCAGTCACTGCAACGTATCAAACTTCTATTCTGGTCTCACAAAGCAAGTTAAGTGGACATTTTTCCTGCATGTGTTAGTAGGCGTTAAGCTTGCATCGACAAAGTTTATTTCATTTTATGACAGACAACAACCATATGCTACATAGAAATAAAAGTCTTTTAAAACATTAAAATTACAAAGGTTGACCAGCCAGAACTTTTTGCATCAACAAACTTGTATTCAGTCACTGCAACGTATCAAACTTCTATTCTGGTCTCACAAAGCAAGTTAAGTGGACATTTTTTCTGCATGTGTTAGTAGGCGTTAAGCTTGCATCGACAAAGTTTATTTCATTTTATGACAGACAACAACCATATGCTACATAGAAATAAAAGTTATCACATTTTTTTCCCCACAGACAGAGACCATTCAGATTATACGACTAGTGCACACATAGTGAAAGAATCAGATATTCAACTATTCCACTGTTGGTCAACAAGCAGCACGAGGTAAGAAAAACATCAATTTGTTATAAAATTCATACTGCGTTATCAGTGCAAACAACAAGACCATAACGTCCATCCCATGAGCTACTCTCCACCCAGTTCACACAATTGAACAGAGCTGCAGTTCCTCCATAGCATGCATTTGTGGAGTCAACACCTTCAACATCGCAGTTACCGCATTCCTGTCCATTTGGCACAGACAATGTGCAAATAGCAGTTAGACTCCAAATATGAACATTGTATCGATTGCCAGTATTCTTTTCTTCAAATTATAGGGTAGAATGCTAAAAAATGTAACATTTAGTCGCTTTATGCTGATTGATAAGACATGTTGAGGATAAACAGTTACATTTGTAAAAGGATTAATATAAAACCTCAAATATGCGCATAAGCCAAGTTTTGATGGACTTGCTCTTGTCTATCACAGTTTCACTACCCACCTCCAGCCGTCCAATTTGTCTGGGATCAACCCCATACTTCTGAAGAAGAGATACAACCACTGTCAAGCTGAAAAAAACAATGTCAGAGTCTGAAACCAGCAAGTTAATAAGTTCAAGAAGAAGAGAATAACGGACAACATGGTAAGCAATCAAAATATTGATGACCGATGCAAGAGCCATTATTTGAACATCAAAATCACCCACATATGAATCGACATGACTAATTTGTGAATTTAGAGTTAGATTGGTTTTACAAACTGGCAAGAAGAAGCAAATATTTTGAAAACCTGAAAGAGAATAACGGACAACATGGTAAGCAATCAAAATATTGATGACCGATGCAAGAGACATTATTTGAACATCAAGAGAATCCAGTCATGGAATGAAATCACCCACATATGAATCGACATGACTAATTTGTGAATTTAGAGTTAGATTGGTTTTACAAACTGGCAAGAAGAAGCAAATATTTTGAAAACCTGAAAGTGAACTCAAGCAGGAGTGCTACTGAAAACAAATATAGTCCATCATTCAAGAATACAGCAGGCAACCAAGCTATTGGATTGAAGCGACCAGTTGAAAATACATATAAAATAGCGCAATTAAGTTGCATAGTGGAGAAACAGAAATAGCGAGTGCTGCAATAAGTTGAGCTTTCAGATGATTCAAGAAACAAACTCCAACACAGCCTGACAAACTGAGATCAATACTCAAGTTAGAGTAACGTTTCAACCTTCAAAGATCGTGAAGATTGAGTAGTTCAACACGGAAATCTTATACCGGCGAAACCCAAGACCACCAGCTCTAGACCCAGAATGGGAATGATATAGGTATAAGATTTATTGTCAAGATCATACAAAGGAAGGAAAACAATAGAAGTTGAGATTTCTGGGCGCTTTAACGTCCCGTGGCCTGAATCTCCTGTAGTTCCCCATTAGGTAAGATCAATTACAGCTTGAGGTGAATCATTCCACTGAAGAAGAAAAAAGGAAAATATCAAGAATGGTCAGGGTTTTGGAACATCATCGACATCAAGAAATTTACACTAAAACGAGGTAAAAAATGTAAAAAGCACGGTTATGTTGAAGACAAAACTCTGCCTCTAAAGCCAAGAGGGATTGTAAGATACGTAAACCAGTAACTTTTCTGTTTCATATTAACAAAATTAACCAGAGATCCTACTCTAAAAGACATGAATAAATGAACATGGGGAAGAAGAGAAAGGAGAGGGATGAAAACCTCATAGAGATGACATCCTCCAACTCCGTACAGAAGCCCATGCAATCTTGTCCTAGCCCAATCGTGTACTTCCCTTTGCTAACGCCATCATAGGCCTCCAAAGCTTCCTGCACATCCATCAGTTTCAGATAGAAGAGAGAGAGAGGGAGTAATTCAACAAGAAAAGAAGCTTCGGATCTGCGCCGAACCAGAGAAAATCAAGTCACAACCAAGAAATCAGAAAACCAAGATTATCAAAAACAAGCACATGCATACACACGCAAAATGCAACAAACGGATGAGAGAAAGAGAGAGAACCTGTTGGACGCAGGTAGGAGGGAAGTAAATGTCCATGGCAAGGATCCCCACATTCTGTCTGTCACTCCCCATTCTCTCTCTATATCTCCCTCCCTAACAAGCAACAGAAACAAGAAAAGACGAGTAAGAGGAGAACCAAGCAAACTCAGAGTCGGAAAAACACAGAGAGACCTTCTTCTCTCTCTATCTGAGCTACTCCAGAAGGTGCGGACCCGCACAACTCGCAACAATTTATTGGAACTGAGAGAGAGAGAGAATACGGTCTCTGCCACGCCTCACAGGGTTGGTGGGTGGTGGCTCCAATGAAGTCTCGGCGTGGCGTGTACAGTCTGCCATTTGCATTTTCGCAAGAAACCAGAGGTCGACTCTTCCGACTGTCTCCGTTGTCCTTGTTGGCTTAGAGCCACGTGTGACCCCGTCAAATCTTTCAAGTACAGGCATTTTCCCAAGAAACCAGCCTTCCCACCGGAATTCCGGCACACTTACAAAATGCCTTGAACAAATTTACAAGGCCAAGGCACTCAATCCAACTTCTTAGAATTTTCCCCAACCAAACAGACACTCGAATCTCATGTTTTTTTTTTGAATGCTTAGGGTGCGTTTGATAAAAAGTTTGAGAAATTAGACTTTACTTTTGAGTACTTATGTTTTAAGTTTGATTGTGTATCAAACAAAAAAAACTATTTTTAATGTATAACCATGATTTTATAAACCATATTTGAGTCAAAAACTTCACCACAAGATGAAGTGGGCTTCCAAGAGCTGAACCTTGAGAGTTTGTATGAAAACCCAAGTGCTCATTCTTCTATAATGTTACTTCACCTTACACATAAACCCAAACATCAATACTACTTACGAATCAAATATAAAACCATGATTCTTTTGAAATCATGATTACAAACATGTGACACCATAAACTAAAGACACCCTTAATGTCTGTCCCTCCTTGTGTCCAAGCCAATTTCAAGCTTTTTTGCAACTGTCTGCTTAACCATTGCCATTTGAGTTAGAGTCGAACTGCACCAAGAGCCCATCCTCAGGCTGACATCTACCACACTTTTGAACACAGCTTATTTAACTTAAATTAGGGAGCAATAAACATGATGTTAAGACTGAACAAGTCCTGTATTTTATCTTTTCGATGCATTGCATAAAAGAATATAGACCGTTTGGCTAAATTGTGAGGGGTCTTGAGCAACCAAATGAAGGTTGAGTTTCAAGATTTCCTCACTCTAAGCTTAAAAAACATGTTCTCTTGTGAAGGTCATGAGTTCAATACCAGGGGTGACAGTACGTGCTGAATACCAAGAGAAAGCAGAGGAGTTGGCAGTCTTGTCTACAATCTAGGGGAGTGCACAACCTTCCAACCCGAGCTTTTGGGAGTTTTGACACGAATGGAACTGACATGAGAGCTTAGATATGGCAAGGTGATGTTGAAAACTGAGTAGGTAGCACCACTCTAGCACGAGTTGTTCAATTAAACCGGTTCTGAACTAGTTCAGCGGTTTCAACCGAATCGAATCAAGAACAGACTGGAATCAGAACCACCAAAACTTAGGCTTCAATAGACTGGTTTTTATCGTATCTTATTAAGCTACACCCAAATCCGAAGAAATGTCCAAAAAATCAATATTACTGGTAAGAATTTTTTGGAAAATTTCCTCACGTGAATTTCACCTTATAGGGCTTCGCCTTATGCCAGAAAATTTTCTAGGTCTACCACTTATCTTACCCATAAAGAAACTTTTAAATGCATTATTTTACAAATTTCCTGACTTTTAAATTTCAAATATCCGATTGGTGCCAATTTAATTTGGTTTGGCTGATTTGATGAATTTTCTTTTGAAAGTTATCAAATTCGGAAACGGTGCAACATTGCATTCAACTTTAATGGGCCAGCATTTTGAAAAGCCATACCTCCTAGGAGGGAAGGGAATTCCTTTGATGCAAGTGGAACCTTGAATAGCTACAGGTAGATGACAAATGAGTTGGATTCAGTTAATTGACCTGAATCAAAGTAATGATCCAAGTCCGACGCAGTTTCGATTCCTCTAACTGAACCGAGCCAGGCATGCAAATACTAGTTAATTAGTTCGGTTTAGTTCCAATCTTTTGATGGGAATCCGATTAAACTATCATCAGATCTAGGCTGGTAAACTCACCGAGGTAAACCTGTTTGTTTTCATCTATAAGACCTCTGGTGATGCTTGTTCATCATGTTTGCTTATTCAAGATGAACGAGCTCATATTGATACGGGTTGCCGACAAAACGAGTCGAACACGAGCTTGCTTATTAAACTTAAAAAGCTTGCAATATTTAATCTTTTGCTTAAAGAGACTTTTTTAAAACGTGCATCCATTGGCAACATGGGAAACCATCCAATCAATTGGATTAGCATGTATTTCTAACCTTACATACTCAACTAAACATGCTATATAGATAGGAAAACTGGATCATGCCCACTACTGATGCTGCTTACTCATATCCGTAACTGACCTGTAATTTCAAAAGTTATAGGAATATTTGAAAATCAACGAAGAATGACCTTATTACACTCATATCACTGAATGACCTTATTATACTCATGTCACTGAAAAACAACTACCTGACATGAGTAGGTAGCATCAGTGGTAAGCATGATCCAGTTACTCCCACAAACCATGAACACAAGCAAGTGTTGCAGAGCTAGATGACTCAAGTGTGAGATTGCCATGATTCGGTGGCCATTGGAGGCCTAGGATGGGGTGAATAGCCCACGAAACTGTTTAGGGTGGGTGTATAGCCCACGGAACTGTTTAGGATGGGGTGAATTATGTATATATAGCTTTAAGTATTAAACTTGGTCTATCACTTCTTTCGTTGATTTTTTATTTTTAAAGTTCAGGTTTGACAGATATCCCACACCTCAGTTCAAATGTAGATCCACCACTGGTTGTGATGAACCAAATAAGAACTGTCATCTGATTTTAATCTGATCATATCGAATGGGATATTTCTCTCTCTTTATTGCATAGGGACCTAAATGACCTTATGAATTGTTGAAGCCGAGTAGATGGATCCAAAACCAGTAATTAAAGGGGTTTGGATGCTAAGCAAGATGATCTGGTTAGCTTTTCGAACACGGCCGGTGTGATCCTGAAATGCCCAGTTGTGTGAGAGAAGTAATGTATAGAAAGAGATGAGCACATGCCAGTGGCTGCTAGTAGCAATCAAGTGGAAGCCCCAAACTTAAACTTTCTCTCTCTCTCTCTCTCACACACACTCTCTCTCTCTCTATATCTATCTATCTATCTATCTATCTATCTATCTATATATATATATATATATACTAGAGAGAGAGAGAGAGAGAGAGAGAGAGAGAGAGAGAGAGAGAGAGAGAGAGAGAGAGAGAGAGAGAACAAAAATCTCATTTATTCAAGGCAGCAATCGAAAGACGTGCTTTGCATTTACCTCAAGATGCTCACTGTCGGTAGTCTCATCAAATCTGCATGACTAATTTTTTTGATGTTGAAGGTTGGTTGCTTGTTAGCAAGCTTTAGATTAATAAGGATGTATGACAATAAATATTGGTAAAATGTTGGTGTTATGGGAAGTGGACGAGCAGGTGGCTGCTGGGATGGTGAAGGAACTACGACTACAATTAAATGGAGGGAAAGGGGGGCTCAGTTTGTGATTCATCCTGATTTGAAAAGGCTCAAGATTGAGGGGGCTTAATTTGATGATCACCTTTGGTGAAGAGTTTTATTTTACAAAAAATTAAAAGTTTAACTTCAATGAAAAAGAGTTTCATTTTTTTTGAAATTAAGTTTATTAAAATTTTTAAGTCCATTGAGTTCAATTCTCAATCTTGTGTCTGGTTCATCTGGCTCGCGGTTATTTGAGGAGGTTACCTTGTCTTAAGTGACTAAGGACATGGTAACAAACAATATTAGAGTCGGCTAGGCTGGTCTACCAGCCTTAGTCATCTTATGGGCTTAGGCTTATTGTACTCGTGAAGATGAGCCCACACTGCTCAGAAACTTGCCACTCAATTCTAGGCTAGAACTTATGTCATGTAGGGTTGGGAACATGAAGGCCCAAACCCAAAGCTACATATTTCCGGCCACAAACACCATTCTTTTGAAAAAGAATGGTCTCTCTCTCTCTCTCTTTATATATATAAACTTTGAAGGCATAAATGTAGTTGTTGTAACATTGTTCTTTGTGTGGTTTTCGAAAATCTTTAATTTTTTAAAATTACACTAATACCATTGAAAAGCAATAGATGAACAAATCATAGGTGGAGCAGGATCCAGTTTCTCTCTCTCTCACTCTATGTATATATAAAATATCATGGATTGGGTCTATCAAGTGGGATCCAGAACAAGCCCATCCTTCTTTGACAGCCCTAGAGGCTAGAACTCACAGCCATGTTGCCAGAGTTGGATTGAATTGAAACGGATCGGCTGATTTGAATGAAGAAAAAGCGAGGCTGTAGCTATATTCATTTTTAATGTGCATAGCGATTGCATGATGTTCACGTGGTGTAGCAAAAGCCTCCAACATAAGTTTAGATCACTCCAAAGGACTGTCACTTTAATTGCACCCACTTGTAGTCTCTAAAGAACAGTTACTTTGAGTGGAACTCTCATCGCACAAACAATACATATGGTCTAGTAGAGTTTGGTATGAGATGATGTATGACATCTCCCAATCTCTCTCTATATAATATATAGAGAGAAATTGATATATATGCATATTCCATGCTCAAATCCAATAACAATCTCTACCGTTTGATCGGTGTGATCAATAGTAAAGATTTTTAATTTAAAGTGGATCATTATACTTTTCATATTTTGTAATTAATATAAATCTTTGAGTACATTATATATATATATAACATAAAGAGAAAAAGGGAAAGAAGAAAGGTTTCATGTGGCTGACCTTTCAATTCCTTAAGAGATTAACCTAAAAGATTCATCATATAAGTAGAAAGACTTTCCAAATACCACACATGACTGGGCATGCTAGTTTGATGTATCCTCTTAGATATCTTCGGGATCAACAAAATTCAATTCCGCATTATCTGCAAAATTTAGGTTTTTCCTTTTCAAATACCACATGCTAGTTTAGAACGGTTTACACCCAGATTTGAAACAGGAACGGATCCCCTCTAGATTCATTTCTGGTTTCTGGTTCCTGCAGAACCGGAACTGGCCATTGTCTACCCGCAGAAACAAATGTTCCAGCACCTGCAATTAGTCTGCCCGAATGAAGTATGTGTCTACTAATATGCAGCACTTGCTGAACGTGGCGTGTTCAATATTAGAAACGTAGCAATATTTATGTTCAAGTGCCATCACAAGTGTGAGTGCGTGCATATATGATACTCGAGGAATGAAGAGCGAGTGCACTTATACTCATATGTAAAAATAAGGGAGACATTCAGAATTATGCGAATTATCAAGGTATAAGTTAATGAGCCATAATATGAAATTATGGGAAAGAATGATCAAACGTAGGTTAATACAAGTATCGAGTACAACAAGAAACCAATTCAGATTCATGCACGATAGATCCACTATTGAAGTGATTCACCTGTTGAGACATCTTATGAAACATTTTAGAGTAAAAAAGAATAACCTTCACATGATTTTTATTGATCTAGAAAAGTTTATGATAGGGTGCTAAGAGATGTTCTTTGAAGAACCTTGAAAAAGAGAGGTATCCCATTAACACAAATAAATCTTATAAGAGATATGTATGATGGTGCAAAAACTTGTGTAAGAACTCACGAAGGAATGATAAACTCCTTTGAAGTTAATATTTAGTTACATTAGAGAATAATTTTAAGTCCATATTTATTTATATTGGTCGTTGATGAGTTACACAATCAAGATGAAGTACTTTGGTGTATGTTATTTGTGTATTAGTGGATGAATATAAGAAAAAGATTAATACGAAATTAGAACTATGGAGAAAAATATTAGAAAGTAAAGGCTTCTGACTTAGTAGAACAAATAAAGAATATATGAAATGTAAGTTTGATCATTTGATACTACATAGGATATAGAAATTAAGATTAATCATTGCATCCCTCAGAAGGAAAGTTTTAAATACTTAGGTTCAATTTTTCAAAGTGATGAAAAAATTGATAGAGATGTTACGCATAAAATTAATACCAGTTGGTTAAAATTGAGAGGGGCATTATTCTATATGATAAGAAGATACCATTGAAATTTAAAGTTAAATATTATAGAGCAACAATTAGACCTACTATGTTTTATGGTTGTGAGTGTTGGACAGTTAATCATCAACATGTGCAAAACATGTTTGTAGCATAAATGAAGATGTTGAGATGAATAAGCTATCACACAAGAAAATACTATATAAATAATAAGGTTATTAAAAACAAATTGAGAGTAACACCAATATAGGATAAAATGAGGGGAAATCGTTTAAGATTGTTTAGACATATAGAAAGACAATTCATGGATGCTATCGTAAGAAGATATGAAAAACTAAATTGTGAAAATGTTAAAAAGAGAAGAGAACGAATACAAAAGTATTGGAAAAAAATAATAAAGAATGATTTAGTTTATATTGAGTTAACTACTAGCCACATGATAGGGCTATGTGGAAACAAAGGATCCATGTAGCCGACCCCATCTAGTACGAGAAAAGGCTTAGTTGTTGTTGTAGTATCCGTATGCACGTGCCAATGGGTTGAGAGGGGAGATTACATACTATGTACTAGATACTCTTTTTAGCATCAATCACGTTGCGAATTTGTTTTTGACCTTTTATGGTTTATTTTATATTGTATAGCACGTATGCAAATGGGCAACATTATAAGTATGAGGTTGATCATCAGGGTGTATATATAACTTGCATGACTAAGCTTCTTGCAGTTTGAGAGTTACGAAGTGACAATGTAATGTGCACCACAACTCAAAAAATTGCAAAAAACATAATCAACTCAATGCACCGCATCAAATATAAGCGGTTCATAATTTTGAAAAACTAAATTAAACCAGCATAAATCATAAAACTGAACCAAAACCACACCATCAGTCCAGTTTAGTTCAATTTCAAACATGGTTTATTATGTTAATACTCCAACGTATGGCTTAAAGTGTACAATGTATAACTATGACTCAAACTTAATAAAGCATAGGATATGTTCTTCAAATATACATTCCACCAAACCATAGTGCAATTCTCTCTCTCTCTCTCTCTCTCTCTGTATACACTAGCATATCTTATAAATATCAACCATTTGATTAAATAGATGATGATTGAGATTCAAATGTAATAAGCACAGTTGCTTCTTGAATCAAGTACACTTATCAACCAATCTTTTCTATCAGACCAGTCTCTCTCTCTCTCTTATATATATATATATGTGTGTGTGTGTGTGTGTGGATTTGTTCGACATAGTGATATAATTCCTTTCCTCTTGGAGATCAAAGTTGAGTCTTGACAATGTGTCGAAAAACGAACATCATAAAATCATATTTTATCAACAAATCATGCCGTCCAAACTGTTTTTCCTACTAAATTGACCAATTAAATTCATACAATAAGGTCGGATTAATTTAGGTAATACTCACATCTATGAGTTTCTGCTATTGACATAACATGGTAGAGTAAATTTAACCAGTATTTTTTCTTACTGATATTAATTGCACACACAAACACATGCTCCCACACACACGCACATGATCTCTAAGACGAGTTTATCTCATTTGTCGAATTATTCATGTCCCTGATATTCGTTCAGCGGGTTCAACGTTTGATGCACGGCGAACTTGAAACTGCAAGTACCGAAAAATCAAAGTCCAGTTCCCTGAGACGTTGTATCAGACACACCTTAATGCCATGCCAAACCTGGTTCCAACTTTTTGGATCCAAAAACTGGAACTTTGCAAGTCTGGACCGTACCGGTGGGGGAACTGTTTTGATGTAAATTCTACCAACTCCAATAAATGAAAGGGCCGGTCCAAATTCGACCCAGAGAGAGAGAGAGAGAGAGAGAGAGAGAAGCGCGTCTCTGCTAGGGTTCTCGCTTGGGGCCTACCGAGATGCATTTGACGATCGAATTCGGGTAGATTTCTCTCAGCTTCATGCCTCGATTAGGGTTTCTATCGAGAGTTTCACTGGAATTTCCAGCTTAGTGATTGCTTTGTGCTCCAGAATCCGTTTCTTTTATATGTTCTTTTTCAAGTAGTGGAAGACCGAAGATCCGCTTGATTTTGTGGTCTTATCGATTAGTAGAGCGTTAACAGTACTTATAGGTAATGAATTTGAGGTTCTCTATAATCATCATGTTAGTATCTTTATCATTTGAAATCTAGATGTTCTGTTTGTAACGCAGTGGTGGATTGGAGCTTCTTTGTGTCTGTAAAAACACATCATGTTGATGTGAACCTGAAAACCAATGATGACCAGGTATTATTAGGATCCCTTCCTCTCTTCCGGTCTCCAGTATTTTTCTTGTATCAAGGAATGAATCCTGAAGCTAACTTTTGTGCATTGTAGTTGTCAGTGAGAGACTTACTGACATGGGTCTGCAGTAACTTGATCAAGGAGAGGCCTGAAATGTTCATGAAAGGAGTGTGTGTATGTATCTACCGACTACTTTTCGGGTTAATCCTGAAATGTTTTAGATTGTCTTAATACTTCAAATTTATATTCTGGAATTCTTTTTGCATGGTTATGTTATGTATAAATTTGATGGTTTTATCTTTTTTTAGGAGACCTGGCATCTTGGTGCTGATAAATGACTGATTGGGAACTATGTGGGGGGGCTTGATGCATCTTTATCAGAAAAGGACGAGGTAGTTTTCATCTCAATCTTGCATGGGGGTTAACTGGCTATATATAGATTGCCAAGATTACACTTGTGCTTCGTGATACAGACAAGAAGATCAAATGACCACACATTGTACTACGTTTTCGACTTATATCGATTCATAATATAGTGGGTAGAATATATAAATCTTTTTCTTTGCCCATCATATGCTCTTATCTCTCTTTTGCCTGAGATTTAACCAGCATGATGGAGTGCATGGTTATTCTCTGTTGATGCAAATTCTTATTTGCAGCTGTATAACTCTCTCGGTCGACCACACCGAACGGAAACAGTGAAATCAGACGTTACATGTGATCCAAGGTGGTTTACCCACCACCTCCAAATAACAGCATTACTATCTGCACATCCCTCTTACGCTATCCTTTCTTTTTTCAAATACCAAAATTACCTCTCATATAAATACTCTCCTCTTACACCCAATTGGAGCATTTTCTTTTCGTTCTCACCCAATCTTTCTTCT
The DNA here is from genome assembly GCA_036023115.1 of Brasenia schreberi. NCBI lineage: Eukaryota > Viridiplantae > Streptophyta > Magnoliopsida > Nymphaeales > Cabombaceae > Brasenia > Brasenia schreberi. The sequence continues at coordinate 23,469,813 of JAYKKT010000081.1, forward strand.
TTCACTCAATTCCAACAAGGGCATATCTTATTTCATTTACCGTTATTACCATCTTGCAACTCAATACATATTCTTATGAATCTCCTCAAAGAAAAACAAAAAATAAAGAAAATAAAACAAAAAATAAAGAAAATAACAAAAGAAGAAATAAAAGGAAATACAAAATAAACAAAAAACAAAAAATAAAAAATTAGATCCAGTTCTCGATGAGGGAGGCTACTCCAACTACATGTCTCTTTCTTTGAGAGCGTGTCTTATTTTTTTGTTTTGATTTTGACTAAAAATAAAATCAATACAACAAATAAACTCAAATAAACAACAAAAAAATATCTCAAATCAACACAATATCCCACCGAATCATTAAAACCCTCTTCGAATCGGTTTTCTTCTTTCTTTCTCTTTTTCATGATGGATGGTTTAATATACTCTATTTAATCAAATTTCAAGTAACGAATCATAAAAAAATGGTAATAGTTGATCATGGAAAAAAATGGTATGGGATCATTGACGGCAAGGAAAAAATCGACCAAAAAAAAGAAGAGAGAGATCATAAAAAAATGGTACGAGATAGTTGACAGTAAAAAAAACCGACCGAAAAAAGAGGAGGTTTCTGATATCATGAGCATCAAGATAATTTTTGAATTTTAATAAAAGTAAAATCGAAAGTGTGTAAATAGTAAAAAAATGTGCTTTTCATTTCTACTGAATAAAGGATATACTTCAAAAAACCCATTTGAATCATAAGAAAAAGCTACTAAATTTATTATTTTGAAAAAAATTAAAATTAAAAGTAAAAAAGGTAGCAAAATTAATTGAACAGTCAGGTTCTTGGTTCCGTTTGACCTGTTCAACCGGTTGGAAGTCGTTTTTTTCTCAAACCGATCCAAAATGTGGATCGAATTGGATCATGGTCGGATTCCCGGTTCAATCCTTCACGAACAATGGTCCAAATGCATATGTGCTCACCATTAGATACCGTTTATTAGGGACTATTCCCATCTTCATGCATTAAGTTGCTTTTAAGCTAACAATCTGGGACTTCTAAGAGGGCCTGAGTCGGCCAATAGCAGAGTTCTACCCATCGATGCTTTGAACTTTACTAGTCTGGTGCGGTCCATTACTCTTGATGCAGGTGCCCGTAAAGCATGTGAGCCCCATGAAATCTCGGCGAACATCCACCGTCGTCCAGCAATTCAAACACTGCAAAGTTCAAATCCAATCAGAAGTTTCATATTCAACCTCACGACAATTACAAACTTTTCAATCGCAGAACCAAGGCATCAGGCATATTTCGCCAGATTATTTCTTTTCTGGTGAACATATCCCGCTGAACTTTCTAATTTACAATGAACAACAAGTGCTACATTCTACAGTTGGGAATCGCTTGCCCTCAAAGATGCAACCGATCTTTGCTGGTTAGATCTTCTTTTGAACGTTACTTGCCTTTTAACTTTCTCCATCTGTCCTTGAGATCAACAGGAGCTCGAGTTTTGTGAAAGGCACCAAGACCATGTTCTAAAATTTTACTCCACGGAATGCCTCTACCTTCGACCGGGAATCTCTTCACCCCTTCCTGCAAGGGTAGCATCATTCAACGGTGAGCTGAGTATATACACCGAGATCAGTAAACTCATATGCCAGAGAACCAAGGGAAAAAGAGTGTCTCTGTCCACAGTTTAACATTATGTTGATGCGAGTCATAGGGCTACATGGCTACAACTACTCATATTCGGATTCGGATACAGGCTTATAAGCTTTTATGAAAGAGGAGATAATTACTTGTATTCTTCATCTTTCATGAAGACACGCATTTCATTTTTACTATAAAACGTATTTTTAATGCAAAATAATAAAAACATTAAAAAACTGTGCGTATGCATGAGTTTTGAGTCCGCATGTCTGCTTGTGCGGATATGATCTTCAATCCATCCATATGACATAACGAAGAAACAAAAGGAATAAGACGTTATATGGCTGACTAGCATAAATTGAATTGAAGGATGCTATCTAATCTGAACTTTCAAATATATAATCTGCTCAACCAGTGGTTATTTTCAAAACATTACCAACCACTTACAAGATGTTAACAGTTAACAGAGTAACCATTGATGTACTTGGTGTCATACAAACCTTCAGGGCTTCATCCTCTTCCTTGGTCCAGGCAGGCTTCTTCTGTCTGGAAAAAGGGCTGTCTGAGCTACAAAACACAAAGCTAATTAAAAAAACCTGTCATATAGAGCCCATATTGGAGGCACAAATGAGCTTAGAGGAAAAAAATCCATAATTTAAGTGCTTAATAACAAAATTTATCATGACAACAGCATTGATGCACAAGTTATTCACTTCATTTGGAACTGACTCTTCCAAGCCCAGCTGATGAAATCAAGTAGCCTAGTTCACTGGCCACAAGTGGTACATGAGAAAATGAACTCAGCTAATACTGTTATAGACAAATGTGTCTTAAGGAACTTACCAGTGCTTAGATACCACTCCGTGAGATATTTCAACTTTGTTGGAGAGAGACTCATCATCTGTAGTGAGGTTCTCGAGATGGTTCACTGCCATCCTCTCTACATAATGAAGACCTTCACGATGATTAGAGAGCTGAACTCCTTCTGTCTCACCTGTTTGGCTATCAGAAGCAACTTCCTTATGTTCCCCGGATGCCACATCTTCACAAGGTGACTTGCCACCGTTATGGTTGTTGACAGTTGCACCCTGCTGATGGTCGTCTCTATGTTGAACGCTATCACCACATGATGCTTCCTCCTGGGTAGGATGCCTTTCTTCCTTGAGTAAGCTTATCTTCCGTGTCCGCCAATTGCCACCGTCTGTCCCCATGAATGAAGACAGTGCTTTTCGGGCCAGTAAAGCCTTCTCCTTTGCTTTCCTATATGCAGCTGCAGCTAGTCGGTATGCACAATATGGGCAGTAGAAATTATCTTCATCATCAAATCTCAAAGATGAACCCAAGCAGGACTCATGCACTAGTATCGGACATCCAATACCATCGCAACTAAGTAAATTCCCACCTTCATTACATTTAATACACAATCCTTGCTCGGTGCATAATGTTTCAACTGGATCAATACTCTGTGAGCCTGGTAAGCCCCTTCCACCAAGCTGATCTTCTTTGGTGTCAATGTATTGGCTCAAGTCCGCAGCTTTATCAGAGAAGTCACCGGTGCTAGTTGGGATTTCTGGAATGACGGCATCCCCGCCATTGGATCTTTGATGTACAAGCACATTACCATGAAAACCATCTGGTGTAGGTTCTTTGATCAGAGATGTGGGAATTTTGGAGGGCAAGATGCTCTCATTAGGCAGCACTACTGTATCATCATTGCCATCGGCCTTACCACCCATAAGAGTTTCTTTGCGAACAGTACACTGGTTCTGCTGATTGGACTGTTCTCCACTTGATGGAATATCAATCCCTACGTGCTGAATTGGTGCAGCATCAGTCTCGTTTAAGGCCAGGATGTCATCAGATGCAAGACGGGTCATAGACCTTTTGGAAGGTCTATGTTCGTTAGTGTCTGCGGAAACTGTTTTAAAGTTCATAGACTGGGTATGAGATCTGCCCCCCTTGTCCAAAGTACGCTTTGAATTTGGTGATGGAGACACATGGTGGTGGACAGGGATGGCATCTTTCAGCTGAAAAAGAAAAAAACGATAGCTATCAAAAAGAAAGTACAGAAACAAGTTTTCCTGAATGCATTTAAAACGATAAATGGCCTTCAAGACTGCATCATACTTGTTGGCTTTATCTGGCACCACTCAATTAGTTATTTTATCTTTCTAACCAAGCTACTAACTTCAATAACAAGAAGTCAACTGCACTCGTACCTTCAGTAGAGGAGGTTTGCTGAAGCAAATTTTCTTGTGGCACAGAAATTGATGATCATGTTTGAGTTGTCTCAACAGTTTTTTCCTATCAGTCAACCGGGTTGCCTGATGCAACAGTATCCATACAAACTTAGCTTTTCCAACTGAAAATAAGGCTGAATAAAATCATGAAAAGAATTATAAAGACTAGCATGACCATTCTAGGAAAAGGGTATAAGCACAAGTCATTCTCAATCAAAACTAGTAAGATAGTGACAATGCTTCATTTGTAACCCTTTCTCAACCTAACTTTATAAAGTTCTTTTCTGGACTTTGTTATGTTCAGTGAATTCGACAAAATCCTCAAGAAGTTCCGTGAAGTGCAAACTTGTATGATTCAATAGTCGCATATGTGGGCTGATAGTTCGTAGCTAACCTCCAGGCACACATGGAACTGAATGAGGGCCATGAGATTTAACAAACAAATGGAAGAACATATTCATATTCTTTAGTATACTTTCACCCAGCAGCAACGTTCTTTTGCTCCTCACCTAAATAAAGGAACTGGTAATACGGGGGATTTGATAAACCCATGATTCTTGAGTAAGTTAGTTCTGTGAAACCCATTTCCAAATTCCTACATGCATGGAAATTAATGGCATAAATAAGACTACTTGATTCGATAGACTAAAGAACAACAAGATGGAAATGGATTTCCCAATTTATCAATGAAACCCTTCAACATTGAACGAAGGATTTGGGCTACTAAATCCATCCCCCACCTCCTTACCCATCACCCATATTTATTAAATTAGTGATGCCAAATAGATGGAGGAATGAAAACTTGTGGGTGCATCTGCTCACTGTCAAAAGGAACTCTCGTATAGACCCCAAATTGCAGAAGGAATTTAGTTACCAAAACCAGGCATGCATGTCAATACTTTTCTCTTCACTAGGTTAATCCTTTTCTTTTACTCGTGATTCATGACAACCAAATTCTTACATATGAGAACACCATGTTGATTGTTTTTGAGAATCAAGTGCAGAATTCAAGCAACAGATTAATGTAAAACAAAGAAATATATCATTTGACACAGATAGAAGAAGAACGTCTACCGAAAAACACAAAGGGACAATATCAACTTACCTCTCTGGACAAGCGCAGAAGCAGATCCTCGCAACTTCTGGAAGTACCAGCCCCGTCAGAACTCAACGTTGGGAGCTTGCACTGAACACAATCCGACCTCGAATGCAGTAACTCGTCCAAACATCTCCAAGAAATCCTCTCCCTGGCGTTTCTAAACAAGTCCTTCTCAAATCCCGGAACCCGAGAAGCAATGGCTGGAACCAAAACCTAACCCATTTTAACCGAAAACTGAAGAACAAAAGATTTGGAAAAGAAGGCAGTGCATCCGAACCCAACAAACAAGAGAAAGCTCCCTCCTAAAATTGTCGAAATTCAACGCAAAATTGATGCAATACAGATTGAAGAACGTGGGCTTACCTTTGAGCAGTGGAATATCGACTTCCTTCACTTCCGCTAGGGTTTCGAGAATCCATGACCAAGCAAGTGAGATGTGGCTCCCTGTATCGAAGATACCCTCCTCCACTCTTCCCTCCATTGAACTCTATTACGAAACCGAGTTCTTCATTCGAATCGATTACTCTTCCCCCTATTAGGATAAAAATTCGCCTGGCATCCTTCTATATCTCGAAATCCCAACCCCTTCTTCACTAAATACCATTGCCCACAAACTGAACAAGTAAACAACCGCATTCTTCCTGAAATGATCCAATGAAAGCGAATATATAGAGTACAAAAGCAAGTGAAACCCAGAAAAGGAATACATAATTATGTCAGTGTTTCTCTCTCCATTCCTCCCATATAGAGAGAAGCTAAATGCATCACAAATTGAAAGTCTAAAAGACAAAAGGGGATAACAAAAACCAAAAGGAAAAGAGGGAAATAGAACATTGGGTACCTTCAACCACAAAAGAAATATCAAAGATGACGTCGGAAGGAAGACTCACTCTGTGTGTACGTTTCCCACAGTTGGCGTCTGAAACGTTTTAAAGGCTCTCTCCTGTGCTTCGGCGGCAAGATTCACATGGGATTCGGATGTCATGTAGGCCCGATTCATTGTCGACTCGGTTCCCGGACGTAGTCCAGCTACCAAGCTTGTGACTGACTCGAGCTCAGGTGACCTCAGCTCACCTAGAATGAGCAGACAAGACAAGGGATGAACAAGAACTATCATCGAACGAGCCACAGATCAGCCCTTCTTCAGCTTGCTTTACCGTTCTATGAAGAGCCTTCTCTTGTTCATAGCCTTGTGAACATGGATTATGATATTCCAATCGATTTGAATCTTCTACTAATATGTTTTAAGTGATGTTCATCAAAGGTTTAAGGTAATCTGAACGTTTAGAGGGACGGTCAAGTGAAGATGTAGTGTGAATGTGTGAGATGTTGGATGATATTCACCATAATACGTAGAAACCTTTCTTGAGCTCTAGTAAAACAAGACTAAACATATACCTAGTTTAGATTAGTTTGACCAAATCTTTTTGCTTCTTGAAGAGCTTCTCACATGGTAAAACTGTCGTTAGGTGGCTTCTAATTGGATAGAGATGTTATACATGAAATCAACATAGGTTTGATAAAGCAGAAAGGTACCTCAGGTGTTTTATATAATAAGATCCAACAGAAATTGAAAGATAATATTATAAAAGAGTTGGTAGACCAACAATGCTATATGGTGTTTAAATATGTGGAAAAAGTGCTTGTAGCAAAAATAAAAATGTTGAGGCAGATGTACAACCACATAAGGAAAAGTCATATTTGTAATAAGGTTATTACAAGAAAAGTTAAGATATCATTGATAGAAGATAAAATAAAAGAGACACGTTTAAAATAGTTTGTACATACAAAGAGGTGATCAAATAAAGTTATGAAAAAATATGAGAAATTAGACCGTGAACACTTTAAAAGAGGAAGAAGAAGACTATAAAAGTGTTGAAAAGAAACTATCAATAGTGATATAATTTTCTTGGAGATAACAAAAGATATAGTAATATTGTGTCAAAGATCCATGTAGTTGACCCCACCTAGTGTAGGAAAGACTTTATTGTTGTTTTTTGTCGTTAAGTTCTTCGGATTAAGAAAAAAAATCCAACCCTTGCCAATTGGCCTATACATGGCTTTGGCTTGGTTATGTATGAGGTTCATTCCTACAGACCTACCCCGGGGGCTTAAGACTAAGTTTAAATGGTCATTGGTTTCAATGTTTGAATAATGAGCATTTTATGTTTGAATAAGCATCATATTTGACTGTGGTTTGCTTCATTAACAACCAAAAAGAATCCTCATCGTGTACTAAGTAAGGTTATTTATATATCGTTTGTGTGTTATTTTCATGCTCTATCTTGTGTGCTATTAGCATATCTCAAATGGCAAGAACTTAATTTGTCATTTTTGGTGTCTTCCTCTATTCCTTTTAAGGTATATTTCATCTAATCTTTTTACACTTTATTAGACCTTCGTATTGTTGCGTTATCGAATGTCTAGGCGGCCTCAAGCACAATTCTTTCCTTCTACCGATGGTATTAATTTTTCTCTAATAATTCAATTAGTGGCGGATCTAGAAACTCTTTCCGAGTGAAGCGAATAGCCCCTTGAATGGTTTTGGGTGGGGCAAACTATGTATTATAGCCCATGGATCCAAACATGGGCTATAGACTTTAAGTTGAATTTCCAAATTTCAGGTACACCCCACCTCGGCTCAATGTAGACCCTCCACTGAGTTCAATACAAAGCCGGTCTTTCCTTTTGTAGCTATATATCTACCTCAACATCTATACTTCCGGAATTTTCAAATAATGCACTTGTTTGGTTAATGAATGAAGAAAATGAACCAACAATACTATTTTGCTTTCTCAAAGTTCACCCATTTCCTCCATCATCAGCCAATGATAGGTTTTGATAGTTGGGTCCTTGGAGAAGGATCTGGATCCACTCAAAATGAATTTGGGGCAGCAAATGGGTCAGGACAGTCAGTAGATGACTAATTTGAAAATGCAATGCTTGTAGCATTGGTCGTTCTTCAAGGCACATAACAGAGGCAAACGTTTCTCCACTACATGATGTCTAATCTTTTAGTAGATCGTCTTAATCCAAAAGTACAACATTATTTCCTTCAGGCATCACCTAAAAACTGACACAGTTCAGGATCATCCTGTCACATTAGATCGTCTCAAATCCAAAAAGGCCAAGCTCGTGAACTTGCAATGCAGTCAAATCTCCCGAAACGTCATATATCAACTTATCATTTGTGCAAGGAAGGACCAACTTTACATAGTTATAAGGACCAGAAGAAGGACAGTGATGGTATTCTCCTCATCCCTCTGCAAGCCATCAGCCCAACAAGAGTCATGGTGGTGGTGAGCAGGTACACCACACACACACACATAACATATAATATATATATATATATATATATATATATATAGAGAGAGAGAGAGAGAGAGAGAGAACCTAGTATTTGCTAACATTTTAGTGCTAGCATATGCAAATAAATCTCAATCGTTCATTTTAAAAGATGGATATGGAAATTTGAATTTAAAAAGTAAAAAATATATATATATATATATATATATATATATATATATATATATATATATATATATATATATATATATATATATATATATATATATATATATATATATATATGTATTCAATTCACATTTATAGTTTTAACGTTTGAATCCAAATCTAAATCAGCCATCTTTCAAGATAGATGGCTGGGATTTGTTTAAATATGTTAGCATGTGCGCCACCACAGTTTTATGTATATACACAATATATACACACGTACACATGACCTCGAACCAGGTCCTAGCAGCTTCAACGTTTTCCCTTAGGTGGTTCCAATCAGACGCCTCTCTTGGACTGTTTCACTGAGTTATAAATGTATCGAAAAACAAATAGTGATGCCATGCCCACTGACAGTTATTGGAACACGCAACTAATTCTCTAGTTCTTAAAGTTTCTTTGCACATATACATCGAATATGGGCCGTGAGAGGGTTCCTTGTCCTTGTTGCGTTTTGTTTTGCTTGTGGAGGTTTTCTGGGAAGTTGCTTGTGAGTTGAATATCAATGGTGGAGCTATAATCTTATGGCGGTAATGATAGTTGCCATTGCATTGGTTGTATATTTGTTTCATCTTCAGTAATTTATGAATATTTATATTTCATGTTGGAAAATCTTTTATTTTTCTATGCTACTTTAAGGAACGGTCGTTTCTTCTTACAAGTAGAACCCGATCAGAGTCAGTGGATTCCTTGTTTCCATATCATAGAACTTGATTAGAGTAGGTTATATAGATGTTTTTGTTTCTATAGAACCTGATGAGAGTCGACTATATAAATTTTTTGGTTCTATAGAATTTGATCATGCGTCATGTTAATAATTAACTCAACATAAACTACATTCTTTCAACACTGTTGTTATTCAATAAAATTCTACCTTTGGTGGATAAAAAAATCAATGCATCGAGATGCAAACCATTGCATCTGAATGGCTGTGATTTCATTTTACACAGACAGAGGACCGGATCCTTTTCCCATTTTCCAGTCTCGCCCGGAAAGAAACACCAACCATCTTAAATGCATTTTACTTCAAACTTACGGATCTTACGGGAGCGTTTACAGTAGTAAGAGTCGAGATGATCTAGTTTCAGATGAGTACCAGCAATTTCTTTTGTGATAAAATGAGCATTAGTTCCTCCTCTTTTCAGCACCGGCTAGCATTTTCTTGCTTATCCAATAACTGCAGCATATCAAGTGATCCGGGAGATCATGATCTTGCATCAAGACGCATAGTCATCGTGATAACACGCTGGTGATGATATGGCACATAAGGCACGCACACGTTTCTGTGTTAGTTAGATAATGATCTCCCAGATCACCTGGTCCAATCTCTTCAATGTAAGATCATCACGCATTTTTGGTATTAGACCATGACCTCCCAGAATTTTTGGCATTAGATCATGATCTCCCATATCACAGTCTGGTTTTCATCTTCTCCAATAGTTCTTCAAAGATCAACTAAGACACGTTGAACTCTTCATGGATCAAAAGATAAAGCTCTTAGGGACGCTTTTCCGCCCCATATTATTTACAAACTCTGCAGACACACGTACGCACGCACACAACAGTGACAACACAGTACAAATCACATATATAATAGAAACAAATTTTCGAACACTCATTTTCAAAGGAGAAAATTAATTACACATAAAACCTATGACACTAAGGATTTTTCTTTCAAAAACGTGATGGCAGCAGCAAAAGTATATGAAAAGTGTCTTTGATAAGAAGATTGCAAGGTTGTTGTTGTGAACGTTTGTTATGTTAACAGAAACAATAAGGATTTATCTTGAAAATGCTTCAGATGCCACATCTGCAAGAGACCTGAATGAAATTGAACAGATCAAAACCATGAAAGTAAGTATCGCACTGCAAGCAATTGATAAGAAAGTTTGAATGCTCGGAACACTGTTTGCCAATTTATCCAGTTGGGCAGAAACAGTTGCAGGGCAGCTCTCCTTTGGCAGATGATCGGAACGCAGAAAATTTATTATGAAGAAGAAAATAGGAATTCCAGTTTATCTGCCGAAAGGAGAGAAGCCCTACAATTGTTTCGCTCATACAAACCAAGCTGCTTCCTCGCAGAGACTCCAGGCTGGTATATAAACATTCTGAGATTTAGGGTTTCAGAGAGAGAGACAGAGAGGGAGTATATGCTAGGGTTATACCGTGGATATGCCGACTTGCTTTTTAACTTTGCAGGAGAAAAGTTGTAATCTGCCATAGCGAATTCTTTCAAAAGATCACTCACAAAGTTACGATTCTCTTAACCATGATATGACCGCTTTATTATGGTCGCCTCCTCGCACTGAATCTCTTCTTCAATATGTCTCTCGCCAGCTTGCTGGTTTTATTTCGAGGAAAAATACATTGGATGGAGTAAAATGGAGAGAGAAAGGGACGCATGGTGCAAAAAGTAGAGAGAAAGGAACTTGAATAGAATATCCTTCATCAAATTCTCTCCCTTGAAACCAGTGGATCGCTGCCGTCCTGTTTAAAGGAGTTAAGTGTCTTTCCTAACCTGTTTCGGAAACGTGAACATTTACGTCCTCTTAATTAGCTAACTTTTATGATATAACTAATTTGTCTGCCTTGAGAAATGAAATTCAAAGCTTAAATTGCAGATGTCTCTCTGTAAAAAAATTATCGATCTTTGCACCTCTAGAGACGTTGCTGCTGGTGGAGAGTTTGATTTTGAGAGGGTGCATGTCTGGGTGTTAGCCTTCGGCCTCCTCTTGTAACAAAAAAAACATTATTGATCTTTGCACCCATAGTGTTAGCTCAAGTGCATATTAACGCCTGTGTTGTTGGTGGAGAGTTCGACTCTCAGAGGTGCATGAAGTGTGTGTTTTAGGCTGTTAGCTGAAGTGGTAGGGCATATTGACGCCTGTGTTGTTGGGGAGTTCGACTCTTGGAGGTGCATGAAGTGTGTGTTTTAGGCTGCGGCCTCCTCTTGCATAAAAAAAAAAAATATTGATCTTTCATGCTTTCTTTGTTTTTTAGTTCCCAACTAATTATATCAGCAGAATGTTCCTTTTCTCTTGATTTAACTGCACAAAATGGTGCATCGATTCCTGCGAGTTGCAGATGCACCAAGCTTCCTTTAAGAACAATAGGGTCACGAAAACAAATGAAATAAGAAGAAAATCTATATTTAAATCTATACAGGTTTTCTCTATCTGGTATACACTAAAAGCTGCAAATCAGAGAGTGCTTGGAAGTTATATCAACTTTTAAAAATGCAGCTCTTTCCAATTGGTCTTGTGCCCAAATGCATAATTCAACTCTTCTTTTGGGTAGTTCACGTCCACCTTCGGGATCTCTTCGATAATTTGTGATGATGAGTGTGCATTGTTCATACAGATATACATATATGTGTATATGTATGTGTGTGCATATGTATATGCAGTGTATTTTTTCTACATTGATCTCCATCCATTTCATATTCTCATACGGTATACAAATACTATGGTAGGAAGGCTCGTAGGACTCTCTCACTGTGCTATCTCATGAATTGGATATGCTCCAATATGTAATGTTGAGAACAAATAAAACAATCTGCCAATGCTAGGACTCATTGTTATGTCGCCGCTACGAATCACAAATACTAGGCCGAGACATTATATAGACATGGCCGGTTCCTAACTGTCTCGGCGGTTCCAACCAGAACCGAACCAGGCTAGGAACCAGCTGAACCCAGAACCAATGAAACCAGAAGCAGGGACCACCCAATTCCGTTCCAGTTTCACCTTTTATAAAACCGTAACTATCGGTTCCATTTTTTTTTTCCTATAATTTTTATTTTAAAATAAAGTTACCGGTTCTAAGTGGTCTCCGACTCAAACCAGGCTAAGAACAAACCAAATTATATAACTATAACAACAACTAGGTTTTTTCTCATACTAGATAGGGTCGGCTACATGGATTCTTTATTTCCATATAGCCCGATGCTCATAATTTGTAGAATCCATGGTAGATAAGTCTTACAAAATTTTACACTGTTATCAAAAGCCTAACGCAACCCTCTTCGTTTATGTGGGTTTGAGACCGGTCATACAAGGGTGATCCCTTACATGGGCGAGTTATATAACTAACTAACATATGGATATAATAATTTTCAAGGAAATTTAAGTGGAAAAACTTCTGCATGGCTTTTATTGTGAAATTGAAACATTGGCCATGTTAGAGCTATCAAATTAATTAGGCAAAGTAATATGAATTTCAAACAGGCACATATGAATATTGCATATCTAGCTGGTATAATCAAGTTGAGTATACCTTAAACATGGTAATCATGCTGAGTGTACCCCCCACCTATACTCTACTTTTCAAAACCACAATTCACTTTAAAAAATCGCTACCATCAAAATCATTTTAAAAACTTAACTATTGATATATATATATATATATATATATATATATATATATATATATATATATAAGTGGTTTTGTTGTGTATTTAGGTTTTCTAAATGATTTTGACAATGACAATGATTTTGATCGATAAAAAATAGTTTTCAAAAAGCTAGTGAAGATACGACACGCCCTATTATGCCATGTAAAACATTATGTATACGACATTACCTCCATAAATATATATATATATATATAATTGTTATCGCTATAACAAAACTAAACACATTCAACATTGAACCACGCTGCCCATATACGACTGGACTCATCGCATCCCAAACATGGGTAGGTAGGGCACTAAACACCACGGATGAGCCCAGAAACCCATGAGAGGACAGCGGTGTCAGAGCGAGCTTATCCTCCTGCGCCAAGCACATGATCCACAACCCAGCTTAGCGATCGTGAACCCAGGCATGTCAGCCCATGTTTTTGTCCAAAAACCAACTTGGGATAAGTCACAAGTGTGAGACCAAGTACCTTTGAAAGTGCCCCTTTGGGTTAAGAAGGCCCCACAAACAGCTTTATGCAACATCTTCTTGCTGCATCTCTTCTCATCCATGCACCACTTTGCATATTTTCAACCTCATATAACTCTTCAAGATCCATGCTTTTAGATTCAGAAATTCATAACATTGGCTATTTTGAGAAAATATATAACAACCACTAAGATCAAGCCCCTATGCACCTTTCTGAGGCAGCAAAGAGAAAAACAATCACAAAGCATGATATTCAAGGGAAGAGTTAGCTCAAAAGCCTTTAAGTTGAATGAGGTTCTAGTTTTTTTATACCTAGTGCATGCATCTTAAGGGTCTAGAGAGGAGGGGGAGTTATACACACTAGATATTTTTTGACAATTATTCGTGCGACCAATCGAACGATGATATCCAATGCACTTACTCACGTATATTAGTTGACATCAATGTTTGTGTCAATATTTGATGGACATCTCCATGTGTCATTTGTGCGAACATAAAAACAATGCAAATCGTCTAATAGAGTTTAACGTAAAAGGACGTGTAACAATTCTGAGTTTATATATATATATAGTCGGGCACTTATCCCATGCCATTTAATCCAAACCCAAGCCTGATTGGTTTGGGTATTTTCTGTTCCGTACAAGTCGGTTGGGTCGGGGTTACACAAGTCGGATCAATAGTGCCATCTCTACTCTCTCTTTCTTAGTTGGCTTCCGTCTGAGGGTACTTGGTGCCATACATTGCAATCGTTGGCTACCATCTACCTTTGAGATGCACGGCGATCGTAAGCAACAAGAAAACAATTGCTTAGGGCCTAAGTTTGGGATTTTCTGGATAAAATGTAAGAGGTTTAATATTTGTGAAAGTAAAAAATTCATGCAAAAAGTATATCAATAGAAAAAAGGCATAAAATATACAATTTGATGCGATCATAAGAACCACAAGAAGAACTAGTTGGGAGTCAAGTTTGGGATCTTGAGGATAAAATGTAAGAGGTTTAATATTTATGAAAATAAAAATGTCATGCAAAAAGTAAATCAACAACAACAACAATAAAGCCTTTTCTCATACTAGACGGGGTCGGCTACATGGATTCTTTGTTTCCGCATATCCCTATCATGTGCCATGTTAGCAGTTAACTCACAATAAGCTAGATCATTCTTTATTGTTTCTTTCCAACACTTTTGTGGATACTTTTCAAATTTAGTTTTTCGTACCTTCTTAAAGGTTCTTCTTTTGATCTTCTTTTTATATGTCCAAATCATCTTAAACGATATTCTTTCATTTTATCCTCTATTGGTGCCACTCCTAATTTGTTTCTAATAACCTCATTATGTATACGGTCTTTTCTTGTATGACCACTCATCCATCTCAACATCTTCATTTCTGTCACAGATATCTTTTGTACATGTTGATGATCGTTAGAATAAAAACTACATAAAATCAGTTTATATAAAATTTACAATTACTATTTTAGGTAATAAAAAAGCTCAAATTATTCTGCATAAAAGAACTCTAATGTAAAGATGTGAGTGGCAAATATAGGATTGAAATTCGATGACTTGAATTCAAACCATTTGTGAGCAATTTGATTGGGATTCTTGAAGGCGGGTCTGAATCAGGTTTGCCTCCTCTACATTGGCCTTGTGCCACAATCTCGATTTCAGGTAAAATTTACTATTCTAGGTCAACCCGAAATCTGACCTTAGCTTTCATGCTCGGGAATCAGCATAAAGGTCATGACTTCAATACCCGGAACATGCTCGTGCTCGGGAATCAGCCACCGCATTGTACCGAAAAGAGTTCATGCGATGTCCACAAAAATGCTAACCACATTCAAGAACATTAATTTTCTAAATTTGAGGTCCCCCAGTGCTTATTTGGTCCATCTCACCCACGTTAGTATCGTGCAATAAAGGTAAACTTGAAGTTAGTTCATTATTATAATTATGAAGAGTTTGTATACAACAGGAGGCATGTCCAATACTACGTTTTTTCCTTTCTTTTTTGGTTACAATATTAGGAGTCTGAAGCCAGATATGCATGCCCCAAGTATCGAACTCATGACCGTCATCTTATTAGTGAGTCTTCCACCAGGCAAGCGTTCTCAACTACAAATTTTAAGTATTAACAGAACCAAAACCAGGCATTCTTTAACACGAATTTTTTTCATTAGTCTAATGAATTATGATGACACGCTATTTTTTCTTTTTCCTGAAGCCGGGACCCGGAAAATGATCATAATCTCATTCTGGCGCAGATTGGACAGTAATATGGAATTCTTTTTTTTTTCTTTTTTGGTTAAATGGGGGGGGGGCGGAAGCCTAACACACGCGTGCATGCACCCCCCGGGGAATCGAACTCACCGCCTCAGCCTTCCAATTGGGATAGCGCTCTGGGTGGTTAATGATACGGAGTTTTTAATGAATATGTTTGCGCATGTAGGAGGCCCGAAGGCCTTCTTCCCTTCCTCTCCGTGACTGAGTTTAGGGTTTCAAATCGTGCTGGCAGCATGCCGGACGGGAGTAGGCTT
The DNA here is from genome assembly GCA_036023115.1 of Brasenia schreberi. Classification (NCBI taxonomy): domain Eukaryota; kingdom Viridiplantae; phylum Streptophyta; class Magnoliopsida; order Nymphaeales; family Cabombaceae; genus Brasenia; species Brasenia schreberi. The sequence continues at coordinate 23,485,714 of JAYKKT010000081.1, forward strand.
CCGGCTAGAACTTCCGTCCCTTGTCCATTCAAGAGGTCGCTATGTCCTTTGCGGGGTTCAAACTTCAAAGTAAGAGGATTATGCAACTTCATTTATATGCGTAAATATGGTTCAGACTGGGAAAATTTTGAAAAAAACAACAATTTAGCATTCATATAAATACACCAAAGATATGATTTGTATTTATTGGCATCTGAAGGAAGCTATTAAGTTCTATATATACATTTGAGACAACGGAAAACTATCAATAAAGAGAATTATATGTAAGAAATGTGGCTACTATAGAAGACACACATATTAGTAACGATGGAAGAAGAGTAACATTTAAAAGCATACTCTCCCCCAAGTACCCAGCGAGTGTGATCGTGCCGTCTGCCAGGACTCGAGCCAACGTTCCTGCTTCGGTTGAAAGGAGGCCACCGTTGTAGGTTCCCCTGGCTAGCCTTGATGACATTACTTGAGAAAGGAGCGATAGATTCACACCTGAGGTCATAGTCCAAATGCAGGTGAGGGGAAAAAAAGCCTCAAAATTCAAAGCATCGTTGTGTAAGACAAAGGAGCAGAACACCATTGTCTTATCCGTTCTTGATTATACTTGGTTCTATGAGACAACTAATTTGAATCATAATGGTGGATATGACATGGCCTACAAATTGAACTTCTTGTGATTTAGTGGTTTTTTTTGGCTCTACTAAGAAAAGATCATAGTGAAAAATATTTAGTCATTCTTTCGCAATCCTTGTAACGATATTTCGTGATATTAGTGGATTCTTCATGATTTGAACAGTAAAATTGTTTCTAAGAAAACCTTCTTGAGAAATCGGCTAGAACTATATTTGAAACTATGGTTATGATCTTAAAATCCTGATTTAGATCTTACGATCATCTAAAGGTTAACTCCGCCCATATAAGGGATCACCCCTTAGATGGCCGGTTCCACGCCTGGATAAAGGAGGATTGTGTTAGGCTTCCGGCAACCAACGTAAAATTTTGTTGGATTTTTATACAATAGATTATATAAATTATGATTAAAAGAGGTAGAGGACGACCACAAAAGTTTTGAAAAGAAACAATGAAGAATGATATAACTTATGTTGAGTTAAATGCTAACATGGCACATGATAGGGCTACATGGAAACAAAAAATGCATGTAGTTGACCTCATCTAGTATTGGAAAAGGCTTAGTTTTGTTTGATGATCATCTAAATGTTGAAGAATCCCGATCTTGATCCTAAGATCTTTCAAATCTTATGATCCCAAGGAAAAACTCATCGTGTAAACTAAAGAACTTAGTAAAATTCTTCATAACCCTAGAGAAAAGGCATGATCTTTTATTGGTTTTACTGTTCTTTCAACTATTGCACCTAACTAGAGGCATCACCACTTCTCTTAATTTTCACTGCATGGGGACACCCCTCCATTGTTTAAAGCAAACCCTGACTTCACTTACCTTTGAAAAAGAACACATCGATGGGAAGATTGGCCTTTCTTCATTATCTATTACCACACAGTCTATCACTCTTTCTAATGCACACACATACATAGAACATGGTCCATGAAAACCAATAATTGAGATCTTTAAAATAAAAAGCAAAATAGTACCAGGTGCATTAAATGAATTCTGCAAAAAGTAAATTAATTTAAAACTCAACCATTGATCAAACCACTGAAATCTTTAAGGATGTTTTGACACAAATGAGTGAGGATTTATCAGATTCTCTCTCTATATATATGTATATGAAGAGGTAAGTAAGGATCTTAAGATCCCAATCTATCCCACTACTCTCGATCCTAAGGGTCATTGCGATTAGGTAGGATCAACTATCTCGACAACATTGATTATTGGCTAGTAGAGATTTACCTTCAAGGACTTCTGCAGAAACGAACGTGATGAGGGCAGATGAAACATACTGAGTTATAGAGTATGGGATTACGGCATGAAAGCTCATAATGATCCCAATACATACAAAGATTTCAGAGGCCAGCAAAATTTGCCTGCAAATGCTTCCAACGAAATTAGAAAAAATTTAAAGAAACGAATGCCTAAATCTCATCAGATAATCATTAAGTAAAAAACCTAGAATTATAAAAAGAAATTAGCATAAGAAACAAGATAGACTGGAACCACCAAAATACATTTTCAAGGACACTGAGGAGTAATGAACTTGGTTGTCAAAATCCTGAATTGGATCCTAAAATCATGGGATCCTCGGGAGGTGAAGTTAGTGCTTTGACAACTTGTCAACATTCTTTTTTAACAACCCCGTAGAGATGTGGGTTAGCCCAAGTGAAGGATCCCAATGTGTATGATCTTAATGGGACCCCAGTCTTTGATCTTGGGATCCGTAGGATCCTGCTCTCAAGATGATCCCACCATGCAATATGAGAACTATTTTCTTGGATATGCATTTCATAAATCATACGATCAATTGATCATATTAGGCATCAATATGGGAATAGTCATATATTAAATGTATGAATCATATGAGAGGTAAGATAGGACCCTTAAGATCCAGGTTTGATTTCATTATCCTCGATTCTCAGAACCTTGTGTTATCTTTAGGAGGATCTACAATATTGACAACCATGGGAGCTTCATTGTACAAGAGAGTTGAGGGATTATCTGACCACGAGGCATTCCTACTCTCTGTCATTGTAAAAAGTATCGCCGCTTAAAAATCCATAAAGGACAAAATCTGAAACAGATGGGACTTCCAAGAAAAGGTGTCGTTTATGAAAAGTTTAACATACCATGCCAGCCCAGTAACATACAACTCCTCACCTTTGGCTTAACCAAGCCTTTTCCACTCTCATGCACAACAATGCATTTGTTGAAACCATAAAAAAGATAATCATGTGAAGGATACAAGAATTTGTTTACCTTTCTTCAAACATATTTCCAATGTATGTGCCAACAATTATATTTACTGGCAATACAGTGAAACCGAGGCATGCAAGAAATATGGCCACTTTGCTTATTGACCAATTGAAGTAGAACGTTGTAACAACACTTGACTCAGCTAATAAGATCTCCATCGCATATTTAAGCATGAAATATATCAATAACTGAACCTGCAATACGAAATAAAAGATTCACCACTAGTGTCAAACTGTTCTAAATGCTCGACAAATTGAATAACGAAGTATATGTAATAGAACTCTCTCATCGCTTTCAACCACATAATCACTGTAACAACCAGGATCCTGATCGACACTCATCAAGAAACAAATTAGATCTCCATTAAAAATGCTTCACGTTGTTGAAAAAAGTAAAAGGAGACAAAGCACAAGAACCAAGCTGTTCAGCTCCTAGTGTTGGTGAAGAGGTTTAGTAAGTCTACAAAGTGGATTATACAATATGTAGCAGCAAAAGTGAAAGGAATAACAAAAAGTGACTTGCCTTGACTGATGGGGTAAGTAGCCTATATGCAGACACAATACTTGTTGTAGGTTTGTGCGACTCTTCTGGTGCTTCTTCGCTGCCATCAAACTCCTGATCTCCATTCGGTAACTTCTCCACAGTTGAAGGTGGGAGAAGGGGTTGAGCAAGTCCATCCTGAACTGATTGAGTGTTAATCGTGGTCACTGTCAGATGTATTTCATCGGTTAATCATACGTATGAAAACAAAGAAAGGGTAAGAACAGTTTCGTGAAATAAGGATCAAATAGTGAAATATTACCAGTCGTCGAGTCATTAACTGAACTATCCTGTTGCGGTTCAAGAACAGGCTCTCTAAATGATACCCATAACCAAAATAGATAAATTAACCATGCCAGGGCCATAACCCATCCTGGCAAAGTGTTTTTGTTGATTGAGAAAAAATAAAACCTGCAATTAGCTTGGAGCAATCCTGCAAGAGCTGGACCGCAGGCCATTCCAAGTGCGCTGGCACTAACAAATGCTGCAGATGCTTGCATTCGAATTTTGATAGGTACACAATCACTAATATAGCGTCTATTAACAGCCCTAGCAGATCCGAATCTGCAGGTAATATTACCACAGTTTTATGCATTAAATATAATCTTCCATCTGTAACTGTCAAGAAAAAGAAATTGCTCATGGCACAATGAACACGGTGAAGTACTAAATCTGAATCCCTTAAAAAAACAGATAAAAAAAATCAGGCATGAAATATGTTTGTTTTGTAAAAAGTTCATAAAACATAGCATTGAATGACTGAAAAAAGTCGGTCATGATGAGAGCATAAGCATGATACCGCAGTATCCAAGCCAAATATGTTGAAGCCACATATCTATATACATTGTAATAAAACTTTATCATGGTGGGTTCTTGAAGCGGAGCAAGAGTATGTAGTTAAAAATGTGTACTACTTGATTATTGGTCATTCATACCTTCTCACTTGTTATAACAGTTTTCCTCTTCCTGTTTACATTCTATAGGAATTTCATCATGGATGGTTCTTGATGCATGGCAACATTATGTAATCAATCGTGAAAACTACTTTATAATTTGGTCAATCTTACCTTCTCACTCGAGATACCAGTTCTTTACTCTTCCTTGTTAAGTTTTAGCAAAAGATATTTGATTACTGAAACATTTATTTGTAGGTAAATGCAAATACACTGCATCTACATGGATTCATGACTACAATGGGCAATAAAGGTACAACAACTAAGCCTTTTCCCACACTAGATGGGGCCGGCTACATGGATTCCTTGTTTTCATAGAACTCTACCTTGTGCCATACTAATGGTTAACTCAACATAAGCTATATCTTTCTTAATTGTTTTCTTCCAACATTTATGTGGTCTTCCTCGTCCTCTTTTAACATTTTCACCGTTTAGTTTCTCACCTTATCGAAGCTTTCTTTGATCGCATTCCACATGTCCAAAGACAAATTTTCCTAATTTTATCATCTATTGGTGTCACTCCCAATTTGTTTATGATAACCTCATTACATATATGACACTTCCTGCTATGACCCGACATAATCTTAACATCTTTATTTTTGCCACGACCATCTTTTGTACATATTCATAATTAGCTGTGCAACACTTACAACCATATAAGATATCTACTCTACAATATTTATCTTTCAACTTTAGTTGAATCTTCCGATCACATAGGATACCGATGCACCTTCCAATTTTAACCAACCTACATTAATTGTATATAACATCTCCATCAATTCTCCATCACTCTAAAAAACTGACCCTAGATATGCAATGTGTGCCAATCTTAATTTTTATCTCATCTTAAGTAACCAAAAGATAAAACCTCTGTTCCATATATTATGTGTTTGTTGTATTAAGTAGGAAGCCTTCCTTTTTAATGCTTCTCAATAGTTCTAATTTCTTGTTAACTTTTTTCTTAAACTCATCAACTAACACAATGTTATTTGCAAATAACATACACCAAGATAATAACACCTAACACAATATCATATGCAATTAACATACACCAAGGTACTTCATCTTCAATATCCTTTGTTAACTCATCTATAATCAATCTAAATAAATACATACTTGAAGGTGATTCTTGATATAATTCAATATTACTTCAAATAAATCCGTAAGTCCTTCGTGAGTCCTCATATATGTTTGTGCATTATCATACATGTCTCTTATAAGATTGATGTATGTCGTCAATAGGATAACTTTCTTTTATGAGGTTCTTCAAAGTATATCTCTAAGCACCTTATCATAAGTTTTTTGTAAATTAATAAATATCATGTGGTTTCTTTTTTTGGCTTTAAGATGTTCTATAAGAAGTCTTAATAGGTGAATAACCTCTAGATCTCCTTGAAATCAAATTGATTCTCTATTGTACTTGATACTTATTTCAACCTACATTTAATAATTCTTTTTTATAATTTTATAGTATTGCTCATCCACTTAATATCCCAATAGTTCATATAATTCTGAATGTCTCCCTTATTTTTATATATGGGTATAACTCTTCTCTTCCTCAAGCATCTTTTGGTTTTCTATATCTTATTAAATAATCTTGTAAGCCAAGTGATACTCGTTTCTTTTAAGATTTTTCATACTTCTAGGAATATTGTTTGATCCAAATAGTTTATCAATCTTTATAACTTTAAGAGCTCCTTTGACTTTATTCCTTTGAATATATTGATACAAATTACTCGTTATACACTATTTTGATTTAGTTAGCTCTCCCAATTAAGACTAACACCTATATTTTAGTTAAGAGGCTTACGAAAATAAAATTTTTCATCTATTTTTGGTAACATCACTTGCTACTAGAATCATCTCATCCCTATTTTTGATGCACCTAACAAAAGTAAGATCCTTAACCTTTTTTGCTTACTTCTTTGTCTTCTTACAAGAATCCTAAATTTCATCTTCCATTGCTTCACTCCGCCACCAAACTTTTTTTTGAACCAGTATGCCTCCCTTAGATTCACTTAATACCTATTTTGTTACTTTTTTAATATAATTGGACAAATTAGAAAAGTAATGAAACATCTCCTTCAAAAACTTTTTTTCTTCTGAATAGCTCTATGTACTCTTTACTCCTTTGTCCACTTTCTTACAAGTAAATCTATAACTAAAAGTCGATATTGCATACTTAAACTCAGTGTTATCCGTATCGCACCGTATCGTATCGTGGGAATACGGGCCGTATCGTACGATACGGGCGATACGCCCAAAATTTTTTTTTTTTTCAAAATTTTTTTTTTCAAATTTCTTTTTTCAAAAATTTTTTTTTTAAAATTTTTTTTGCATGTTTCTGCCCTCTCTTTCCCTCTCTTCACTTCCCTTAAAGGCATCCTCCAATATGCTTATAATTTGGGTTTATAATTTCATTTATTTAATAAAAATAATGTATAAAAAAAAATTTATGACAAAATCATTTCCCTTTCTGTTACAACTTTTAGGTATATTTTTGCTAACAGTTTCTAATTTCATAAGATCGTAAACAATTAAAAACATTTAATTCTCTCGGTTCATTGAGTAGGGATTTCACAACTTCACTATTTTAAGGTTCACGTTACATGACTTCCATTGAGTTGAACATGATCAATGTGTGTGAGGCTTAACTCAGTCTGTGAAGTGAGAAATGAAGCTCATGCATTAGTTAAAAAGCTAGTCTCCAATAAGAGAAAAAGGGGACATTATCAAGTAATAATATAACATCATTAAGGTGTCATAGACTCAATAATCAAAGAAATGGAGCTCTTTGTTTTGCTCACATATGAAAATTAGCAAATATGACTACATGTACAAAGATAGCAGTTTGTTAATTTTGATATATTACATGAGTGAATTATGGAAGATAACGAAGAAAATGCACTCCTAAGTCCTAACTGAAGAAGACATTGCATGAATTAATTTGAAGTACAACAACATCATCAAGGAGAAGATGAAGATTATTTAGTTAATGATCCTGATACAAATTTACAATATGTAAAATATAAATGTATTTCATTTTTTGATTCAAAATATATAATTTTGGATGCAATTGTTCAATATTAAATGTTCAATTTATGCTAAACTTTGCATTATATGAATTTAAAGCAATTACCAGATTTTTTCAAAATTTTCCAGAATTTTCTTGATTTTTTTCGGATTTTTACTAATTTTATTGATTTTTTAAATAATTTTTATAGTTTTTTAATATTAAAGTACGATACGATACGCCCGTATCGTGGAGCCCAGCGATACGCGATACGATACGCGTCGGACAACACTGCTTAAACTTTCTCCTATAATTATCTTGCAATCATTACAACACAATCTATTTTCCCCCCTACAAGCAAAATAATTGATTCATGTTGGGGACAAGCAACTCTTATAACCAATTAAATGTTCACATTGTTTTATGAAAAATTATATTAACTAGCTATAAAGAGATCATATGTCATAGCAAATCTTTTCTCCTGCAAGCAAAATAATCAATTCGTGTATGTGACAAGCAACTCTTATAAGTAATTAAATGTTCGCATTGTTTTATAAAAAAATATATTAACTAGCTATAAAGAGATCATATACAACAACAACAACTAAGCCTTTTCCCATACTCTAAAAAGATCATATATCATAGAAAAATTTAAAATTTCCTTACCTTATTTATTTTAATCTCCAAAACTATAGTTTTCATGAATACCATGATATCCTAATATTCTTTTGCCCACATGTTAATTTAGAGTGCCTCCCAAAAAAATCATCTCTTTGTGGAATTATTTGAATTACCTTATCTAACTCCTCCCAAAATGACTTCTACAGATTTCATGAATACCATGATATCCTAATGTTCCTTTGCCCACATGTTAATTTCGAGCGCCTCTCAAAAAAGATCATCTCTTTGTAAAATTATTTGAATTACCTTATCTAACTCCTCCTAAAATGCCTTCTTAGTTATCTCCTAGTCTTATTTGGAATGCATAAGCATAAGTTGTATTCAATGCCTCTACTCATAATACTAATTTCACCATTATAATTTATTCACCATGTTGACACCTCTACTTGTAATACTAATTTCACCATCATAATTCAATCAATCACCATGTCCATGTTGTTCTCAATCTCTGTATGTCCAACCCACTTTTTGTCCTATAGACGTAATGTAGATCTTTTCCCTGATCTTATGTGGATTACGAGCTGCAATCTAGTATGTCCATATAGAGGAAAAACATTTGTAAACATATTCAGAATTAACAACCCGTCAAAAGACAGTGAGCAGATTATTGAAAAATGTAGACCTATATCAGTTAACAAGATTCTGCGTTAAACTGCATTTCCTTTGCACGTACACAATATATATTTGGTTGATACCCAATTCTATCATAATGACAGCTTGAAATTAAATCTAAGAAACTGCCATATGAGCATCATTTAAGTTTTTTTCATGGAGCAATAAATAATATCAAATACTCTATTTCTGGAAGATAAAAACCAATCCATCTAAAGAAGATAACAAGAAAACTTATTTGTTAACTATACATACTCTTCTTTGTTAATTAGCATGAATTGACGAAACTGAAAGCACAGAAATTCAAGAATTACTCCATCCAAAAAGATGATAAAATTTAAGAAACCAAAAACCACCTACCCACAGAAGAGACGTCCAATTAGAAGTATGGTTATTGAGTTGAGATCATAAGCCAGCGCATATAAGGTGTTTCCTAATAGAAGAACAACGCTACTGAAAACAAGTGGCCTGAAGTAGGATTTGTTAGACCATGCGCTGAAATATACAGAAGAAAATACTTGAGCAACAGCCATTGACCCAATTATTACCCCACATACTGTTGGTGCAGCCCCAAGGCTCATTGAGTAGTCATCTGCAGTCGGGACGATGATATAAGTATTAGCCATATAAAGGAAGGTATTTGCTAAGTTCAAGACCAAAGACATGAAATGATATCTCTGCTCTTCAAGAGGTTCTTCTGACGGTGGTGCGAAAATTTCATCTTGAATGATAAGTGCTCGTTGCCCTAAAAATTTGAGGAAGTTTGTCGAGTGTGTAAGCCTGTCTACAGCTGTTTTAATTGAATCTATCACAGGATCCTGCATACCACATGATAATATGTATCGTTGGAATTTAAACAATGTGGAGAAAAATAGTTGAAAGTTCATACATACTATCTAACATATGCAAGATTCTTACATAGAGCAATCACAAAGCAGAGGTAAGGACCTGCAGAGCAATTGCTGGCTCGTCATAAATGGAGACATAGCTTCCCCGTTGGCATTGGAGATCAGCAAGATTTCTAGATAATGCACCTACTACAGCACCAATGCCCTGTTCATATTAATATTTCCAAATTGGTCAACCTTACATAAGGACTCAAAACTTACTTTCCCCAGAAATTTATGAGAAAAAGAATTATGGTTTCCTTTTTAGACCGTAATCAAAGGGCGAAGACACAAATTAGGAGGGGCATAATAGACGAACCAAAACCTTATAAGCTGTTAATTTTCTAGATTACTTAGGTTCATTACCACATGCTTGAAGACTTGCTGAAGTTGAGAATATGAATGATTTGAGCGGCTTGTGACATAGTAATCGGTGAATCTATAACCAAACCGCTTATCAAATTTCTTCAGAATCTTCCTTATGCCAATAGCATTGATCTCAACGAAGAATAAAAGCCTTAGAAGATCTTGTCCTATAGCCCTATATGCTTCACGAAGTTCATGTATTTGAACAATATCAGCCTGCTGTAGAAGTATCTCACGCTGTTCTCCTAGCTTCTCAATGCGGCTTGCAAGAATCCCTTGTTGTTCCAGCAGAAACAAGACGGTGTTCTCAATCTGAGATCAGGAAGAACGCAACTGAAATTAACCTTCTAAGAACAGAGAACATAACAAACATCAGCATGGGAATAAACTCCATCAAGATATGCCATTTTCATGTCACTCAATATAATGTGACAGCTGAGCAACTGCATAAAAGCTCAAAAGTACGCATGTTAACACAACTGAATTTGCCTTTTGAGAGCAAAACCTGGTGGTCCAGCATCCTTGAAAACTCATTCAGAATCTGCCGACGGTCCTGTTCTCCGTCCTGAATCTGTTGAGCAAGCTGCTTAACCTTTTTCTTCATTAACTTGTAGTTTATATAATACCTAAAGTTATAAAGACAAAGCACAGCGTATAAAAGGATTCAGCTTTAACAAAAAATAATGAACTACAGCTGCCACACCACGAAATAACCGGCATGCTCATAAATTTGTTTCCACAATCGCAGAAATGCTTCCCCATGAGAAGTAGATATTATTCACTTTTCAACGAAAAGTAATTTGCCTTGCATTTAGTAAACTTTTCGCACAGTCACTTTCTCTTACAATATTGTTTGCTTCTTCATCAATTGGGAAAAGAGCCTTCCATTTCGGATCATGCCCTTACCTCTATTTCATTCTGAAACAAATGCATCACAAAAATACCTTTCCCATTCAGGAAATCGGTGCTCCTTCAGCTTTTTCCCAAAGCCTACCATTTTGTTATAGAAATGAACTAGCTACAGAAGAAAAGGAAAATGTTAATAAAAGTCCAACAATGTGGAAGCAATTACAAACACTTCATCGCAATCAAGGTTGATAATAAGAACAAGAACAGAAAAACAAACAGCCAAACGTTGAAGATCACTAAAAAACACGAGCAAACAATTTGATGAATACCAAGTCCCACAAGCATACGTAAGAACTACTGTCCGTGAAAGTAGAAAAGATCAACGAAAATTATCAGTATTTTAAGATCTAAAATTCTAGCCTTCCAAGCGCACAGGGAAAAAAAATACTTAGACCAAGACAAACTAATCCAGAGTACTTAATCATTTCGAGAAAGGAAAACAGAAGTTCAATTATCAGAATTTTAAGATCTGAAGTTCCTCCAGGATTGCTGGAAGCAGTTCAAGGTTTATTAGAATTTAAGATCTAAAATCTGACTTACAGCAATCTGAAGGTCCTGACGGGGGCTTTAGACACCTTTTGCAGAATGGATCCCGCTGCTTTCGATTATCTCACTGTTTTCTCGGCATTATGCTTCGAAGCCTCGTAGATGAATATCTAGAAGCCCACAAAGAAGTTCGTGACTTCTTTCACGGATGTCGGGAAGGCTGATCGAACCATGGGTTGGTTATCCTGGAAAAAAAAGCAAACAAGAGAAATAACGGTTTCAATCTCGAACTCAGTATCTCTGACATTAGAAAGACGCTCAAAAAAGTACTGTACTGTTCATTCAGAATCACGATATGCGCATCTGCGAGTGTAAAACAGTTCTCATACTTCCATATTTCGAACTTGATTTTTTCCAGACTAATTTTTATCAACTAGCACCACAAAAATTCTTACTTTTATCAGATCTTCAGTTCTTACAATAATTTCAAGCTCAAAAAATGAGTATTAATATTAGTTTTGTGGTCTAAACAAACGGTTTGATGAAATTAAGCACTGAAAGGTCATCCTTCGGCATGCGTAATGAAACGAGAGCCATGCGGATTCAGAAATGAGCTACGGAATACGTCCTCAACGATCTTTTACGGCCAAAAGTTTCATTAGCACTCTGGCAGAAGTAAATCGACAGCCATATGATCGATAACTACAAAATCAGCGCAGTTACATCTAAAACCGCACGTTCACTGGTGCGTTGGAACCAGAGAAAAAATGCAGCAAGATCTTTCATATTCAAAACACACTCAGAACGAAATTCTCGGGATTACGCGAAATCCTGCTCGTTCCGTCCAAAAGAAATAAGAATCTCGTTTCCCATAACATCAACTCACTGCGATTTTCGAATCTGCACCAGAAACAGAGCCAGAAGAAGCTATTCTTCGATCAAAACGGAAGAATAAACGCTAAATCTACGCCATGCAAGATGTCAAGACGAATGTATAGACGTCAAAGGGCTCTTACGCCACGAAACCGCCGTTCAAGAGAGAACTAGCATCCACGATCGAGGAGACAAGTTCCTCTGTATCTGACGAAGCTCGCTTCGTCCTGATGCTGCCTCTCTCTCTCTCCCGAGACCTAGCATGCGCCACACTCACATACACACAAACACGCAGAGAGAGAGAGAGAGAGCGACCGTACGCTGTCGACGCACCAGAGAATTTTCGCATGCGGAGTTTTTATATCCGGCTCTTCGTGGAGAAAAACGAAGTTTTCAGAGCAAACGAGGGAGAGAGAGAGAGAGCAACTGTACGCTTCCACGCACCAGAGATTTTTCGCATGCGGAGTATTTATATCCCGCTCTTCGTGGAGAAGAACAAAGTTCTGGCAGCAAAGGCGGGCATCGCGACAATCCCAAACTAATATTATTTTAGAATGGGGATCAGGATATTCCTGGAATATCCAGCAGTTGATTAGACATTTCTTGTCCTTGGATTGTCTCCCGTCTGAGGATGAGGATGGCACGGAGACAATATCAGAGTAGAGTGAACCAAGAAAAATTACTGATAATACCCTCCAAAACTTCAAGAATTAACTAGAAAACCATGGACACAAATATACGTGCCAAATACAGCCACGTATGGCAATTGTTTGCGATACAGAATGACACAAGCGTTCCGCCCTTGGATGCACGTTCCAGTGGAGTCACCTGTATCATGTATCCGACTCCCACACTCTTATCTATTGCTTTGTACTTTATGTATATTGGAGGACAATGTGGTAAATTCGAAATTTTGTATTTTTTTCACATTATTAATGTGATAACTCCGTTATGGTTTCGGATTGTAAAAAAAAGAAGAAGGGTTGAGTTAGGTTAATGTAAATCGTGGCAGATCTAGAAATTTTCGTAGAGTAGAGCGAACCCGGTGAAAACTATGCATGGTAACCATGGACTCATTCGTGTCCTCTAACTTTTTCATTAATTTTTTGAATTTCAAGTGAAGCAGTCATCCCACCTTGGCTGAATGTAGATCCACCACTGAATGTAAAACATAAAACTCTTATGGTTGGTTGTCATAATATGTTGAAGTGTTTGTTATATTCATTACCTTATTTTGAGTCTTCCTTTTATGTATGTTCATGTTTCCTTCTAAACCTTTCATTCATAAGATCACTACATTGGTGTGTTTGATCCAGACATCAATGCACATTTCGTCCATCAATGTCCTAATTTCTGCATACTCCACATGCAATGCAAACACGTATCAACATAAATATTCCTGCTTTTTTTTATTTTTTCTTTAATTACAGGCAAGCAAGGTTAGTCAGATCCCTGCAAGATACGCATTCCTCCAGGTATTGAAGTCATGACCTTCAAGTTGAAGGTTGTTTCAAGCCAACTCCGTAATCGGGAGAGCCATGGATCCTTTTGTAGTAAACATTCATGGCTTCTAGCAAGGAAATGAACTCCACGTAAATAGCATAGGAAAAATGGGTAAGACCCCACAAGATAGAGAGGTGTCTTGTAGGTTGATATCTAGGGGCCAGGAAAAATGGGTAAGGCCCCACAAGAGATATGGCCCGTACACCAAATAGAGGCTCACAGTGAGAGTGGACATGGATGGGATCAACTCAACTCTTCCCGTAGGCCTGCCTCCAAATATAAACCTATCCTCTCCTTTCTCTCGCTCTTTACACACGCGTATATATATATATATATATATATATATATATATATATATATATATATATATATAAAGAGAGAGAGAGAGAGAGAGTAATTGAACCCTACCTATACCAAACCCATTCACTCGTATCCATCCATTTTTTAGGGGGGTGGCTAATAAAAACATCAAGAGAGAGAGAGGGAGTAACTGAACCCTACCTACACCAAACCCATTCACACGTATATATATAAAGAGAGAGTAATTGAACCCTACCTACACCAAACCTACTCACTCGTAACCATTCATTTCTTTTTGGGTAGTACGAGTATAATAAAAACATCACTCGAGAAAATAGTTTTTAAAAATACTAAAAAATAAAAAATACATTTTATATATTTTTGTTTTTTAATATGAATTGTCCCATAAAAAATATGGATGATTCAAATTGTCAAAAAAAGTTTAGCATGAATAATTTTCTAGCCAATCCTATTTTCTCTCTCTATATCCATACACACACACACACACATATATATATATATATATATATATATATATATATATATATATATATATATATATATATATATATAAACAGCCCACGTGATAAAGAAGAGTTTAAATGGGAGTCCAAGAAAACCCAATCTCTCTCTATAGAGAGAAATTAGTATATGCACACACCCATCCATGCTTAAAGATATCAATATTAGAGATTTGAATTTAAAAAATAAAAAATAAAATTGTATTTTTCATACTTGAATTGGTACATAATTGTCCCTTAAATTCAAATTTCACCATTGATCATAATGATTAAATAGTAAAGAGGTTTAAAAGCAGGAACATCCTATGATCTTAATTTAAGTGGATTTAAGCATGAATAAGTGTACACATAAACTATTCTCTCCCCCCCCCTCTCTCTCTCTCTCTCTCTCTCTCTCTCTATATATATATATATATATATATATATATATATATATATATATATATATATATATATATATATATATATATATATATATATATATATATTATCAATAGCTTATTATAAATGACACCGCACCATAGCCAGTAGTAACTACTCTATGTCTTGTTGCTCTCTCCATAAAAAAAACGAGGGACATTCATCCGTTATCACTAACAGTAGCATTTATTGGGATAGGAACGAATCAGTAGGAGATTGTTGGCAGTCAGTCATTGTCATCTTTCGAAATTGCCCCCATTCGGAGAAGAAGAAGGCAGATGCAAAAAGCTGCAAATGAGACCTAAATTAATGTATAATAATGATAATACATACATCATAGTACTTAAAATATGCCTGCACGCCCATGTTAATAATCCATCCACGGAAGAGATAACACATCTTACTGTGAGACCTTCCAAATTGTTGAAACATCACAAAATATTGTTGAACGTTTATCAACTGTTGTTATTTTGATAGAATATCAACCATAAGTTCATCAAAACTATACTGCAAAAGATTGATTTCAATCAAAATAGAAGTTTTGCATCCGGATCTTGCTGGAATTACCGACCGATTTCGATAAATTTCTAAGTTTGTGTTTAAGATCTAGATTATATGCATTTATTTAAATGTAAATATTTCTCAAATGGTAGTTGCTTCTCCTCTTTTCGAGTAATCCGCTTGCTGGCAAGTTCTTGCCATGCTTCCAGAGAATTAAATAAAATCATACCAATCAATAACAGCTCTGCTCCTTACAAACTTCTCTCACTTTCTCGACTCGATCGCTAGCTTAGGTTTGATTCTTTTTTGAACATAAACTGGAAGAGTTTGTGGCTGGAAATTAGGTTCCACTCTAGAGATTGTGCAGTCCTAATCCAATATTTGTGATTAGAGATATCAAAATGAACTCCGCTCATATAAGAAATCACCCTTCCATGGCTAGTCCCAAGATCGGATAAAGGAGGATGGTTGCGTTAGGCTTTCGATAGCTAGCATAAAACTGTCATATTTTTATACTATAGATTATACAAATTATAAGCATTGTGTTGTGACATTCTCTCTTAACGATGCGTTGCAGAGCCCAAATGTTGTAAAAAGTAAGCAAGGACCTCTACATTTTCGTCCAGATATAGTGAATCAATTGCACATAGAGTTCCCACGTCATGTATTGGTGTGGGTAAAGAAGTTAGTCTCGCTATATTGCTACTCGAATGTAGTGAATAAATTGTAGAGAGAGTATCCACATTTTTCAGTATTATGGAATACGAGGGTAAGGAAGCTAGACCTAAATAATAATATTCGTATTTGTTCTTAGAATATCGGAACATTGTCCGATAGGCTAATGGAGGTGGTGGATACTATGATTCAAAAAAAGATTCATATCCTATGTTTACAAGAGACAAAGTGGGTTGGAGAAAAATCAAAGGAAATTGATGATAAAGGTTTTAAATGATGGTATTGAGGAAATAAAAGGATCAAAATAGAGTTGGTATTATCATAAATAAAGATTTAAATGATAGTGTGGTAGACATACAATAATATGGTGACCGAATCATCATGTTAAAATTAGTGCTAGGAGCAGAGGTTTTGAATATAGTTTGTGCTTACGCACCCCAAGTAGGACTAGAAGATAGTATAAAAATGATTTTTTGAAAGGAGTTAGATAAGGTAATTCAAAGAATTCCACAAAGGGAGATGATTTATTTAGGAGGAGCCTTAAATGGACATATCGGTAAAGAGGTATTAGGATATCAAAATATTCATGAAAACTTTGGTTTGGGGATATAAATAAGGAAGGTAGGGAGATTTTAAATTTTGCTATGGCATTTGATCTCTTTATAGGCAATATAATCTTCAAAAAATGAGATGAACATTTAATTACTTATAAGAGTGGCTTATCACAAACACAAATTGACTATTTTGTTTATAGTTAAAAAGATAGATCATGTTATTAAGAATGCAAGATAATTCCAGAAGAAAGTTTAACCACCCAACATCGACTTTTAGTTATGGATTTAGAGGTGAAAAAGTAGATAAAGAAGAAAAGAGTGCATCGAGCTATTCGCACTAAATGGTAGAACCTCAAAAGCGAGAAAGAAGATATATTTAAACAAAAAGTCCTTCAAGAAGATGCTTGAAATTATGTTGGTACACCTTGTGATATGTGAAACAATATTACTATACATATTAAGAAAGTGGCGAAAGATGTGTTAGGTGAATATAAGAGAGGTGTACCGATAGAAAAAAAAAGCTTAGTGGTGGAGTGAAGTGGTGCAAAATAAAACCAAGGCAAAGCGGGTATGTTAGAAATTACATTATGTTAAGAAGACTAGTGAAACTGTAGAGGCTTATAAGAAAGCAAAGAAAGAAGCAAAAAATGTCATCAATTAAGTAAAAGCTAAAATTTGAGATGATTTATATAAAAAAAAAACTCAATTCAAAAGAGGGTAAAAGAGATATTTTTTGGATAGGTAGGGCTAATGATAAGAAAACTAAGGATCTTAATTTTGTTAGATTCATTAAAGACAAGGATGAGAAAATTACAGTGGCAAATGATGATATAAAAATTGATAAAAAAATATTTTTTATAAGTTTTTAATGAAAATAAAGATGTTAGTATTAGCTTAAGAGAGTTAGTCAAATTAGAAAAGTATATAGACCACAATTTCCACCGATGTATTTAAAAAAATGAAGTCAATGAGGCTCTTAAACATATGAAGGGTGGTAAATCGATAGGACCAAAGAATATTCCTATAAAAGTTTGGAAAATCCTAAGAAAGACAGGAATCACTTGACTTAGAAAACTATTTAATGAAATATAAAGAAACCAAAAGATACTCGAGAAATGGAGAGCGAGTACACTTATACCCATATACAAGAACAAGGGAGACATTCAAAATTGTGTGAATTATTGTGGTATCAAATTAATGAGTCATACTATGAAATTATGGGAAAGAATTATCGAACATAGGTTAAGACAAGTATCGAGAATAATAGAGAACCAATTTGAATTCATGTCAAACAGATCTACTGTTGAAGCAATTCATCTTTTGAGACGTCTTATGAAACATTTCAAAGTAAAAAAGAAGAACCTTCACATGATATTTATTGATCTAGAAAAAAACTTATGATAGGGTGCCAAGGGATGCTTTTTGGAGAACCTTAAAAAAATAGGTATCCTATTGGCATGCATAAACCTTATAAGAGACATCTATGATGGTGCAAAAACATGTGTGAGGACCTATGAAGCAATAACAAACTTCTTTGAAGTTAATATTGGGTTACATTAAGGATCAACTTTAAGTCCATACTTATTTATAATGGTGATTGATGAGTTAACAAAACATATTCAAGATGAAATACCTTGGTGCATGTTATTTGCAGATGATATTGTGTTAGTGGAGGAGTCTAAAGAAAATGTTAATAGAAAGTTAGAAATATGGAGAGAAACATTAGAAAGTAAAAACTTCCGTCTTAGTAGAACAAAGACAGAATATATGAAATGTAAGTTTGATCATTTGATTACTTTAGAAGACACAAAAATTAAAATTGACAAGTCAGAAGTTTTAAATACCTAGGATCAATTTTTTAGTGGTAGAATAATTGATGGAGATGTTATGCATAGAATTAATGCAGGTTGGTTAAAATAGAGAGGAGCATCAAGTATTCTTTATGATAAGAAGATACCATTAAAGTTAAAAGGTAAATATTATAGAGTAGCAGTTATACTTGTCATGTTTTATCGTTCTAAGTGTTAGACAGTTAATCATCAACATGTACAAAGGATATCTATGACGAAAATGAAGATGTTGAGATGGATGAGTGGCCATACAAGGAAAGACAGTATACATAATGAGGTTATTAGAAACAAATTAAGTGTGACACTATTAGAGCATAAAATGAGATAATATTGTTTAAGATGATTTGGACATAAAAGATCAAAAGAAGTACCTGTAAGAAGGTATAAAAAACCAGATTTTGAAAAGGTAGAGGACGACAACAAAAGTATTGGAAAGAAACAATAAAGAATGATCTAGCTTATTGTGAGTTAAGCCCTAACATAGCACATGATAGGACTCAGTGGAAACAAAGAATCCATGTAGTTGACCCCGTCTAGCATGAAAAAAAGGCTTAGTTGTTGTTGTTGTAGAGATATCAAAATGAGCATGGCTCGAGAGGTCAGCCCAACACCTAGCCCTTCAAAGATTGGGTCGGGCCAGCATTTTTCAGGCTCATATAAAATGTGGCCGGCTTCTTTGACATCTCTTTTGTGGCCTTGAGGAAGATGTAGGACAGTGTATCTTCCATAAGTACGTAGATTTGGAAAGCATGAGTTGTGGCTTTAGAAGAAAAGGCACATCAATTCTCATCGTGTGGTGCGATAGGACAAATTTTCCATGTCTTATTTCCATGAAAATATGCATACAACCATGTATGAGAATTACTTTTCTTAGAATTTCTTTTCCAACCTTCAGCTTTCTTTCTCTTAATGGACAAGGAAATTGAGTTTACATGTACCACTTGTTTCCTATTTATGTATGTATGTATGCACATCGAAACAAGAATTTTTTATGTGAGGTGGGACGAACTTTCTACTCTGACCGTTTAAGATGGAGCGAATTATGTATGGTAGCCATGAATTCATTTTTCATTGGTTCTTCGAATTTCAGATGAAACAGCCACCACTACCAAGCTTAGATCCGCCACCACAACGTAAATGAACGGTTGAATGGCCGTCAAGACGATGCCAACAGTGCCCTTTTTTGTCCATTTCCCACGTTGAGGGGACACCTGGAGACTTGAAGGACCGTCTTCGATAGAGCGAGCCAATGTGGCAGGCATTGGCATTTTGTGAAACGTCGTATTCAATAATATTCTGCTCAAATAAACATTTATTTTATGATTTCAACCGTTCGTTGTATTAATTAAAGATATGCCAAAATTTGGGGTCCTTAAAGTGTCTTCTTTCGGTCTTCTTTGGTGGTGAGAAGGTTCTCTCTCTCTCTCTCTCTCTCTCTCTCTATATATATATATATATATATATATATATATATATATATATATATATATATATATATATATATATATATATATATATATAGATATAAGAAAGATGAGATTAGCGTATTATATATTTTTGAATGTAACCCCGATTGCTTCTTAAGACATACCTTCGTTGATGCATCAGCACATCACCCAACACAAGATAATAATGCATCAAGGATTTGTATTTCCAAATAAGTCATTAAAATAAAGCCCTGGTGAAAAATACAACCCATTGGTGCACCCATTATAAATGCGATATCAAGTGAGTATAGCGAAAATCAATGTATCTAATCCGCCTTGCCCGGGATTGTCTCATATAAGTCGAATAAGATGCTCATTTCACGCAAGAATCGAACATATAATTGTGCGCAAACAATATGAATAGGTGAGAACTAGGGGTGTTCAAGGAACCATTGGGACCGAATCAAACGGGTAATTCGGTTTAGTTCTTGATGTCGAACGGTTTGGTTCAGTTTGGTTTTAACAGAAGAAAAAATGTGCGATTTGGTTCACGGTTCTAACGATGGAATGATAAGTTTTGGTACCGTATTGAGAAGGCAGGTGGAGAAGGGATCCATGTCAATTGAAAAATGGGTTGTAAGGGTTCGAACAAAGCATATCTTTCTTGGTCTTGTTCTTATCATTTTAATACATGATACATGATCAATGACTATATAATATTAAATTAATTTCTTTTGAAGAGAGTGTCGTCAAACTCTAAGCGGAACCTAACCGAAACCATCAATTTTGGCTCGGATCTGGTTCGGTTCTCAAAATACTAAGAACCACAAATAGTGGTTTGATTCAAAGTTGAAACTAGAACCAAACCATAACACCCTAGCAAGAAGAACTCAAATGTGAACACGATAATTGGACATGAAACAAACAGAGCCGATGGTTAGACCAACATAGACCTTCTAAGTCCCATTAATTGTGCTGAAAAGCCAGTCTCTAAATATTTTTTTGGATACTTTCGTGTTACGATATCATTTTTTTTAGAAAAGCAAAACATGTGAGTGACGATAAAAACACCAAAAACATGGCTTGTAAGGTCCTGTTTGAACCAAACTGACACGAAAAAGGTGGTGCTCGGGTTACCAACCAATTTTAACATGAGCATCAATTGACACGACACAAGCATAACCAATTTTGACAAAATAACCTGCCACGAAAACCAACACAACCTGATTTTAGCTAGTCATGCATCCATGATAACCATTATCCATCCAACGAAGCAATGATGGAACCTATTTGTCCTTGATCAAGCTAGACACGACTGGTTTGGAACCGATTGGAAGGTTTAAATCGGAACCAAACCGCTGATGGAACTGGCCCCAAAACTGTAGTCAGAATCGGGAATTCCTGTTTCAGTTAGGAATCATGGTATTTAGAAACTGGGTTGGAACCGGAATCGGAACCATCAGTTTCAAACAGTTTGCTAACTAAGCTTTATATATATATATTTATTTATTTATTTTTAACACTCATTATCACAAGTTGATAGTTGGTTCAATGATAGGGTGCTCCCTACTGTTTTGGTTGGTGGGGAGTTTGTTTCTTAGAGAGTTTAAAAAAAAAAATTGAAATGGTTTTGGGACGGTTCTGAAATTGGAACCGGCACCTCTTTTCCAAAACTGGAACCGACTCTAGGACGGTTGTTGGGTTTCAGTTTCAGATTCCAAACAACCCGAAACGGACATGTCTATGTAAGCAACAAAAAAAAAACGGACTCACTTTTTATAAAAATTACCAGCATTGTAAGTATATATTATATGTCAGACCAACATCATTAAGAGATGACAAAGGATAGGACGTATTTGACATCAAAACCCACCTGATTTGCCCCACTTGATCATAAAAGATCGACCATGCCCCATGATGAGGAGAAATGGTGCAAGTGACCCTCGGCTCGAGAAAAACTCTAGCTCCTCTCGATCTTTTTGAGCTCGAGTTCTTTGCGATATGAACTCAAGCTTGCCAATACTCAGCTCGAGCAACTGTCAAGCCTAATGAAGCTTTAGAATATAAATATAAAATGTGCATATATTTATGTTTTAATATGTATTTTTCAGTTGCATGTATATTTTTTTTTGAAACGATGGGAAGGACGAAGCTAAAGGTACACCTCCAGGTATTGAACTCATGACATTCATCTTGCAAGTCTCGACCAACCAGCCAGCCAGGTGAATTATTGCTCGTTGTGCAGTTGTATGCATTTTATATTGCAGTATTACCAATTTTTCTTGATTTCCTGCTTGTGGCATGGGTCGAAGTGGATCTACTCCGTTGAACTGACCTGAACTATGAATTAGAGGATCCATTTAGATAAATCTGTTGCCTTTTGAGCAACTCTCAAGGTGTAAGGAAATTCTTTAGGAATAAAGGAGAGTCTACATGCCACATGAGAAAGGCAGCATAATGTAGACCAACAAAATCCTGAGTTGGGCATGACCAGTTTTGGATCCAATGGCTCCGGACTCAGTCCGGTTCTGGTTTAAACTGTCGGGTCGGTTCCAAATCGGCCGTGTCATGAAGAACGTACTGCTGCCGTTGGAGCCGGCACCCTTCTTGTTTCTCTTGTGTGTCAGCTGTTTCTCCCTTCGGTAGCATAGAATACTTGAGAATTTCTTCTTCTGCCATCTCTCCTCAGGCCCATCCCAACGGGTTGAATCAGACCCAAACCACTACCACAACCAAACCAAAACTATCGTGAAACCAAACCCATAACCCGAACTGGGACCAGAACTGGAGGAAGCTGGTTTGGTTCCGTTTGCAGGTCATGATGAAACTGGAACTGGTGGTTTGAGCCCGCTGGTTTGAATCACTTGGGGGCCGGCCAGGTCCACCTGAGGGTGATCGAGCTGGGTTTCGGAATGTATGCTAATTTCTTGCATTAACAAATAAAAAGGCAAAAAAATCAAGATCATTATTGCTCATGTTGGATCTTATTCATTTGAACAACGTGCATTTGGAGGGTTAGGATTTTGGCTAATAATAACCATCTGGATGGATGGAGCTGGACGGCTAGGATTGAGTATAGAATGGTTACACGAAGAAGTCGATAAAGCAGCAATCTATAGCCCACAGTGGGATCCATGAGCTATAATACATAGTTTGCTCAATCCAAATCTATAGCCCACAGTGGGATCCATAAGCTATAATACATTGTTTGCTCAATCCGAATCTATAGCCCACAGTGGGATCCATGAGCTATAATACATAGTTTGCTCAATCCGAAACCGTTCAAGAGGCTATTTGCCCCACCCGAAAAAATAGTTTCTAGATCCGCCACTGAACATAGCCTTACTAAAAGCATAATATTTAATTCAAATTCCAATTGAATCAAGATCAGATTGTTCAAAGACTTTTGTTTTGGTTGCGAGATCCGAATAATAAGATTTCGGGGAACAGGTTGGATTTCGTGTTTGAGGCGTAACCATGTCGACCCAAACACTATCAAACTTTTTTCGTGTTATTTGGGTGTACACCAACATGACAAGAAACACGTATACCCCTCACATAAACGTGGAAGTTTTGGGTTGCGTCAGTGTTGGATTTTTGTGTTGCGTGTTACTCTTTGAGCCCTATCATGAATTTCGTGTTTTGGTTTATGTTCATCTCGTGTTATTTCATTGTTCATAACATAAACAGGTCAACCCAAAAGCAGCCAAAATTTTAATGTCGAAATTGTGTATGAACATGACATGAATACACAGACTTCTGTGGTCAATGTACGTTGGATTTTCGTGTCATATCTTAATCGATCACCAACCGTACCTGGAAGTGACACATATAGAGGAACCCAGGGTTAGGCAGACCTATAAGAGATTAGAAAGTTTTTTTTTAGGGAGATTTCTTTTCTTTTACTTTGATGGGCAAACCCAGACTCTTACCAGATGTAACACCCCCCGAGTATTGAACTCATGACCTCCTAACTTGAAGGTTGTTTTCAGTTGACGCCAATGGCACCCCAAGTCACGAATAAAAACTTTTCTTGAAACAGTTCAAATTATCATGCGTTTCTTTTTCAATTTTAACGCATACGTATGACAAATAAATGATACAAAGCATGATTCAGTGGCAAAAATTTGAGAACCAGGAGGATGCCACTGAAAGGTGTGACATGCTAATGGGCCACCGCATAGAAGAAATCCTACTTGAAATAACACTTATGATGGCACTATAATAAGGTTGTCTGTGTTAAGGAAAGTCGTCTTAGCATGTAGTGAGAGTCAATTCATGTAAATGAGTCCAGTCTTATGTCGTTTTAAGTCTTATGTTATACTAGAAATAGTTAATTCTTAGTAGGGGTAGATTAGGAAATTAAGTTAGATAGGGTATTAATAAGTGATTAGGGTTAGAGAGAAAGTTTAAGAAAGAGTGGGGGACGGCTGCACAGGGAGAGTCGTTTTTTGGTCATGAGGCAGATTGGAGGAATGCCTCCAATATGCCGTATAATGTAAGTGTTTTCTGTATTGAATGATATGAAGTTTACTTGCAACATGGTATTAGACGTCCGGCGTTTCTTCCTTGGGCTTTCTTAGTTGCCAGCCTTTTGTCTGGTGGTAGTCGATTTCTTGCATTCAAGCATCCAATGGAGATTGCACAGCCCATGCTCCACGATCAGAATAGCGTGTGATAGCGTGCATCTTGCTGCCTGATTTCTGTTTGCCGCATTGCCTTTCACTCTCCATTGGCCCCTAGTCATCGCGCAGAGTCTTTGCCGTAGTGCCTGCCTTCAACATCGTGTTTGCCGAAGTCCTCTCTTCTTTCTTCTGTTTTCTGCATTCGACCTGGTAGTGTTTCTTGGCATCATGTTTGCCTCCCCTCATATTCTTCGCTGCCTTCATATTTTTTTTGCTGTCCTAGTGGGCTTACTGTGTGAAGCTTGAGTCTTCACCTTCTTCTACACTTAAACAGCCCTGTGTTGGCCCACTCATCATAGCTGCACGTTTTCTTTTGTTCTCATTTAATCTTCAATGGCTGACAAAGGTAAAGGCATTGATCTTACTTCTCATATCGGTGAACCCTCTGGTTTCTTTGACAAATCGGATCATATTCAGATTACCATGACTAAATTGGATGGCCGCAATTATATGGAATGGGCACGTTCTGTGGAACTCGCCATTGTAGCAAGGGGGAGATGGGAACATTTGATGGGTCAATCCTCCATTCCAGCACCATATGACAATCTTTATTCCCCCTGAAAAAGAGAAGATGCCTTAATCTCCTCATGGTTGTTCCAGTCAATGATTTCATCCATTGCTAAAACTTTTATGTTTTTACATTCTGCCCATGTCATTTGGTGTGCAGTCGCTAAGGCTTATTCCAGGAAGAAGAATGTTGCCAAAGAATATGAGATTCTAGAGCGCATCAGAAAGTGCAAACAAGCTAATCACTCTATCAGTACCTATTATGCCGATCTCCGTGGTCTTTGGGATGAACTATTCTACTATACGAATATCCAGTGTTCTACTTGTTATAATGAACGACAAGCTGCGATTGAAAAGAAGAAAGTCTTTGATTTATTGTGGGGTGTAAATTCAGAATTTGAATCAGTCAAACTGAATATCTTAGGCAGAGACAAACTTCCCACCTTGGGCACTATTTACTCCTTATTAATCAGAGAAGCAGACCGCGGGAATCTTGAGAGGGATCAACTTCTTACTCCAGATCAGCATGCACTTTAGGTTAGAGATGACAGTTCACATTTTCATGGCAGAGGGGGACTCCAGAGTTGTGGTCGTGGCTATGGTCGACTTACTTCCGAAGAACAAAATAAATTTGTCTGCTCCCATTGTGGCAAATCGTGTCATACCAGAGATCATTGTTGGGAAATACATGGTAAACCAGATTACTATAGACATCGCAATCCATCAGTTCATTCTGCAAACAGTTCCACTCCCATCACTGATGGCATATAGGAGATTATCAAACGCCTAGAGGGTTCTTGAACAACGCTTCTCTGAAAAACCCTCTGCTCCTCCCACCCATGCTACCATAGCTCAGGCTACACATACAGTCACGGGTAATAATTTCTCTCATTCTCATTCCAAAACTTGGATAATTGATTCAGGGGCTACAGATCATATGGTTGGAGACTACTCATATTTTTCTACTTACAAGAATCTTACAGATCATGCACCCATTAAATTGATAGATGGTTCTTTCACATATATGATTGGACAGGGCAGTGTATCTACATGTCTTTTCGATTTATCATGAGTCTATCATGTTCCTAGTTTTTCGCTCAATCTTCTTTCCGTCAACTCTTTAACTCGTACCTTGAATTGTTATGTGACTTTTTATCATACTGGTTGTGTATTTTAGGATCTGAAGATGGGGAACATCTTTGGAAATGGTAAATTACAGAAAGGATTATACATTCTTGAAGACTCATTTCAGCCTTCCACCTCATACAGTCTCTCAGCCATGCCACCTCCAGATGCAGATATTCGTCTTTGGCATTATCGTCTTGGTCATCTCCCCGTGTCCAAAATTCTATATGTTGTTCCTTAGTTTCGAGTCCAGTCCAATAAATTTCTGTTTGAATGTGAAGTTTGTCAACTTGGAAAACACTAGAGGGTATCTTATCCTTTAAGTGATTCTCGCAGAAATCAGCCTTTTGAACTTATTCACTCGGATGAATGGGGTCCTAGTCCAGTCAACTCTTTGTTTGGTCATAAGTATTTTGTATCCTTCATTGATTATTGTACTCGACTTACCATCGTGTACTTAATGAAATCAAAATCTGAAGTTGCATTGATTTTTTCCATTGTGCATAAATTTATTTCTACTCAATTCAATGCCACTGTTAAAATTCTTCGGTCTGATAATGGGGGCGAATATGTTGGGACTCCGTTAGCCAACTATCTTCAAGCTCAGGGCATTGTTCATCAGACTACCTGTCCTTATACCCCTCAGCAGAATGGTCTTACCGAACGGAAGAATCGTCATATTCTGGAGGTTGCTAGAACCCTTCCTCTTCAAATCCATGTTCCCAAATTCTATTGGGGTGAAGCTGTCCTTACTGTTGTTTATCTTATAAATCGCATGCCCAGTAATACTCTTCAGGGGGAGAGTCATCTTCATACTCTTAATCAAGCCTCCAAACCATTTCCTCTTGCTCTTCGTTTGTTTGGGTGTACTTGTTTTGTACATATTCCTCTTCCTCGTCGTGATAAACTTGCCGCCAAGTCAAATAAGTGTATTTTCCTGGGCCACTCGAGTTTTCAAAAGGGCTACAAATGTTATGATATCTTGCTTCAAAAACTATACGTTTTCAGGAATGTTACTTTCTTTAAACTTACACCTTATTATTCTCCTTCCATAGAAGCTTCTACACCTCCTCATTGTGTCTTTCCACTAGTTCCTAGTGAGGGGGAGTATCCTGAGAGAGTTGAAAGTTAGAGTGAGAACCAACAGTCATCCAAAGCAATTCTAACGTACAAGAAAGGACACCGGAAGATTTTGTACACTCAAGAAGACCCATGTGCTAAAGAGATATCCCCTAAATCAGATCCTCAAGTACGAGTGGATAATGACCTTGAGCTTCCTATTGCTATCCGCAAAGGTAAGCGTGTATGTGCAAGATATCCAATTTCTAATTATGTGTCATATGTCAATACTTCTCAGAGCTATTAAACCTTCATTATGAATGCTGAAAAATAAAAGATTCCTTCAAAGTTTGAAGAAGCAATCAAGTGCTCCTTATGGAAAGCTGCAATTGACGAAGAATTGAATGCACTGGTTAAAAATAATACATGGACCATCACACAGTTTCCTTCTGATAGGCATATAGTAGGATGCAAGTGGGTGTTTACTATTAAATATAAGGCTGATGGAACAGTAGAAAGATATAAAGCTCGATTGGTTGCTAAAGGATATAGTCAGTCTTATGGCATTGATTATACAGAGACCTTTGTACCCGTGGCTAAACTTACATCAATCAGAATACTTCTTAGCATGGCAGCAAATTTGGGATGAGACCTATGGCAATTGGATGTTAAGAATGCTTTCTTACAAGGAGACTTAAATGAAGAAGTATACATGGACCTACCTCCAGGAATGATCAGAAATATGTCATCTTCTAATAGAGTATGTAAACTCAATAAAGCCATATATGGGTTGAAACAGTCTCCAAGAGCGTGGTTTGATAAATTCAGCAAAGTAGTGTGTAGTTTGGGATACAGCAGAAGCCTCAATGATCATACCATATTCTTTAAGAAAGGGACCAAAATTTTGATTCTCGCAGTTTATGTTGATGACATTATTGTTACAGGTGATGACCTTGAAGAAATATCAAAGTTAAAAATGAGTCTTCATAAATTATTTGATATTAAAGACCTGGGCAGGCTTCACTATTTCTTGGGCATAGAAGTTCTTTACTCCAACAAAGGTATCTACTTGACCCAAAGGAAATATCTAATGGATCTCCTTGAAGACATTCAAATGCTTCAATGTAAACTTAGTGACATTCCAATGGAGGTAAATTTGAATTTTTTTAATGGCGACAGTGAAGAGTTCAAAGACATCCATAAATATCAGAGGCTAGTGGGTAAGCTCATATATTTAACCATTACTTGACCAGATATTGCATATGCAGTTGGGATTATGAGCAGATATATGCATTCACCAACAAGAAATCAGATGGATGCAGTGTATAGAATTCTTCGATATCTCAAAACAACTTCAGGAATGGGTGTACTTTATTCAAAGTCATCAAATTTGGACATTGAACTTTATTCTGATGCTGACTGGATAGGTTCTTATGATGACAGGAAGTCTACTACTGGATATATTACTTTACTTGGGGGTAATATTATATCTTGGAAAAGCAAAAAACAGACAATGGTTGCAAGATCTACGGCAGAAACTGAATATAGAGCTATAGCCCAAGCTATGTGTGAAGGAAAATGGATATCTTCATTGATCATTGAATTGGGTTATTCAATTAACCATCATATACCCTTATATTGTGATAGCAGTGCAGCAATTCAGATGGCATCTAATCTAATATATCATGAAATGACCAAGCATATAGAAATCGACTGCCACTTCATCAGAGAGAAGATATCTAATAAAAAATTCCAGCTAGAGTATGTTCATTCTTCCAAACAGAGGACTTATTTTTTAACTAAAACTACTACTAGCAAACTATTAAAGGAGACCTTATCTAAGTTGGATGTCATCAACATCTTTCACCCAACTTGAGGGGGAGTGTTAAGGAAAGTCGTCTTAGCATGTAGTGAGAGTCAATTCATGTAAATGAGTCCAGTCTTATGTCATTTTAAGTCTTA
>JAYKKT010000081.1:23517500-23575000 GCA_036023115.1 Brasenia schreberi
GTAGTGTGCTTAGTTTCTTCTTTTATTTACATATAGATGAATGAATTGAAATCCCCAAATCAATCGGCAAACACGAAGGTTTGCAAAATCAGAGAGTATAACGAGCTAATTATAAGATTAAACTCAGCTGAATGTCTTTGTATTCCTCATACTCGGTTGATCGATCCTAACTCGATGAGTTTTAATGAGCACTTTATATCCCCAACCCCAGAAAAATTTCTCTCCCTCTCTTTCCCTCTCTCCCCTTCTCTCTCACACACACAAACATGCACACACACACACACACACAAAGGGATCAAGAGGAGACTGGGGGGTCCTTTATTTTCGGTCCCGGGAACCAGAAAATTCTACATTCAAAGTGCAAATGAATAATGGGTCTCCATAGTCTTGGAATATAGGTCAATATTCTTTTATAATTCCTTCTCAAGTACCGTTCATGGCCGGCACGTTTCTTTAAAGCCAGCACCCCAGCACCATTATATGAAGGGCCAATTTGCTTAGACCTTCGACAGCTAAACCGACAAAGCTTATGGTTTTTAACATTTCTGCTTCGGGATGTAAAATGGGTTGGATAAGTATTCGACTTTACAAGATCCAACCAATCCAATACTGATAACATCGAAAATCCACTTCCGGGAACGTGCATTACAATTTGATTTGGATTTTAGATCATGATCCATCGAATAGCAGAACCCCAGAAGGCAAATTTGCATTTCTAATGCATGGCTTATATGGTTTCTGGAACTGAAACTAAGTGAATTCTTATACGGGCCGAATAGTAGATGTATCCGATCCATTGACACCCCTAGTTTTTGCCATTAGACAAAAAAAGACCTGTTAATAATGAATAACTTAGCCTCTGATTTTATTAATAAACTTGTACGCCACTCTTCCAAGCATCGACTTCATTGTGGAACAATACATACACGCCACTTTAGGGCAAGGTGAAAGCATGTGCTTCACTCGAAATCTAAAAAATTCTTGGGTCCATCACTCTATATAAAAAATAAAAGTACTTTCGACTTTGTCGACGTAAAATACAACTACAGCTCACCCCAAAGAAATCTCGGGTCTGCTACTGTGGACAATGTATTACCACCTTTCATGATGATCAGCTCCCATGATGGCAGTGAACAGTTGGTGTTAATAACTAGCTAATCTTGCAAATTGAGCAAGATGAATGCTCATTTTTCAGCTCATTTCATCTTTAAACAAGCTAGATTCGTGCATGAGATGAGCTATCGTACTTGCTCATAAGGTGCACAACATCAACTCCAAACATGTTTGATTGTCTAGGCTTTTGTTTTTTTAGAATGGGGAGGCAGAAGCCATATACATGGCCTCGTATCGAACTCATGACCTTCAATTTGTGAGTCGAACCCCTAGGCAGGCGAGCTATTGCTCTTCGTGCTTATCTTGACTTGGTTTTGATAAGAGAATTTAGTTACATATCTATGAAATTTAGTATGAACGTCATAAAACTATGCTCTGGGTGTACCGAGTCAAAGGTTCTTGTTCTTATAATGCAGTTTGCATTCTGAAAACCTCATTTTAACTTTAGATCTTTTATCATTTTAGTGAAATTTCCATTGACACGACAAGAAAGACAGTGTTCAACTTACTAAGCTTGCATCGTGTCCCTCTTTGCCCATCTTAAACAAGAAGCTCAGTCAAGTCACAAACCAGCAACAATCTAATGAGACCATAGCCACAACCCGATGCATTCAAAACTTCTTTATAGTAAAAAAAGGGCATCATGTCCTGAGCTTTTGGCAAAAAATAAGTAACCAAGACTGGGTTGTAGACCATGGTAATGCTGGCGAAAGAAATTCTTGAAGAAAAAAAATTGGCGAAGTACGGCAATACAGAAAACGGAGCACCGGCCCCCACGTGAATATGAGAAGCATGTTCTAGTGAAGTTTATTCTTACATGATACCTAGTTAGTGCTTTGATGGAAACATATGTCAGGAATTATGGTAGAAATTTGGAGGCTTCACGAAGGTTGTGCTTGCTATATAAAGGCCTCTACCGTCTTTTAGGTGATCCACATTAATAGAGCGAGAGAATATTCTTTTCCTTGGTTTTTTCTAATTGTAATTAGCGAGCTAATCTGTAATGGCAGAGGCTGAAATTAGCAAGGACGAGGTGGCAGTGGTCGATGAGGTTGCTGTCATTGAGGAAGCAGTTGAAAGTACCGACTATGACGACGGAGATAATGAAGGCTGCATGGACGTCATTGTTGATTCAGGTGAAGATACCAATGATGTTGAGGAAGCAGTTGAAGATACCACTGATAAAGGAGATGATGAGGATTCAATTGCCGCCATTGCTGATGCAGTTGAAGGTGTCAAAATTGACGATGGAGATCAAGAAGAAGAAGAGAATATGGGTGCATTTCTTGTTGCGGCAAATGTTCTCAAAATTTTACCTTTCAAACTCCCACCGCTCGGTATTTTAAATAAATGCATTCGATAATATACAGTGTAATAAACTTCACTGGCAACTGGCTTTTTGTTTACTGCTATGTTTTTTCTTAGTTCCATAATCTAATTATGTGACTATTTTCTTTTCTTTTGGCATTTAAATTTGATCTTAATTGCCATGGGAGAGTATGCGTCTTTCATTTGTATGTTGTTCTTGCTTATTTGATTGTAGGTCCCTGCGATGTCAAAGTGAGAATGAAGGCTGTGGGTATCTGTGGAACTGAAGTTCACTACCTAAAGGTATATATCTGGTCTTTGACTCTTTACAACATTTTAAGATACATTACATACGTGTATATGATCTTAGACAAGGTCTGAGCCGTCCATCTGCACTCGGAGTCGTACCACAACATGCAATTTAATGGCTCGGATCATCACATGACTCGTATAACATACTAACCAACCCTTTTCCTCTAAATTAGGATCTCCCACTTGTCAATTTAAGTATATAGAAAGACTGGCAGATTTTATGATCTTTATGTTTCAATAAATACTCACGCTCTGCGAAAAAAATTCGAGGCACATGCAAGTGGCAGGTCACATTGTGAAGGAGCCTCTTGTCATGGGGCATGAGTGTGCTGGAATCATTGAAGAAGTCGGTAGCAATGTCAAGAATGCTGCTGTTGGTGATCGAGTTGCTATCGAGCCCGGAGTCAGCTGTTGGAGATGTGATCTCTGCATGAGTGGTCGTTACAATCTGTGCCCAGATGTGAAGTTCTTCGCAACACCTTCATATCATGGCGCTCTAGCTAATAAGGTGATGAAGTTCTAGGAAGAGCAAACAGATAAAGAAAACTAGTAGGAAAATTTAGATATCCAAGTCCCCATAGTGATTATTCCTACTGTTTTATCTATTTGTATATTAGGGGCTTAAATTCCAATAAAGTTCTACTGCTTATTTGATGACTTCTTGTTGATAGTAATCCTATCTAACTGAGAAAGTATGGTTGATGTATGCTGATCTTCTAGTTTTATGAATGCCTTCTGGTTAATGTGCTTCAGATTGTACATCCAGCTGATTTGTGTTTCAAGTTACCTGACAATGTGAGTTTGGAGGTAGGTGCAATAATCGAACCACTTAGTGTCAGCATGCATGCGTGCCTGCGTGCTGTTGCCGGGCCCGGTACGAAAGTCTTGATCATGGGAGCAGGCCCACTTGAACTCACAACCTTGCTGACAGCTAAAGCTTTTGGCTGTCCCAAGATTGTCATGGTTGATGTTGATGAAGAGAGGCTTTATTTTGCAGAATCTCTTGGTGCAGATCAATGTGTGAAAGTTTCCTCAAATGAAAAGGTATATATAGTTACTGGTTCCTGCACACAATTGACACTGTTCACTCTTATACTCTCTTCAAAAAGTAGAGTGTAGTATTCATAACATGGTCGGACAGGCTTGGCAATTAACTATGTCAGTCTAAAGATAATCAAGATTGATTTTGCAGGATTTGGATGAAGAGATAGTTCAGATACAGGAAGCCACGAATGTTCCCATTGATGTTACTTTTGATTGTGTTAGTTTTAGCAAGACTATGTCTACTGCCATCAAGGCCACCCGGTCTGGTGGAAAAGTCTGCCTCCTGGGCTTGGGCGCAAGCCAATCGACTGTACCTCTGACTAATGCAGCAGCAAGGTATACACACACATTGCCTTGGATGAAGCTTTTGTGGTCACCCTCTTTATAGTGAGAAGTGATAGGAATGACAGAAATGCAAGAAAAATAGCAGTTTTTTGGTGATTGATCATGATTAAATAACATGCATTTTGGTGCTAGATCATGGTATATCAGATCACTTGATCTATAATAGCCAACTTTATTTGCATTTTGGAAATACAGGATTGCAAATTATAATGCAGGGGAATTAAATTCCATGTGATTTTGATCAGGGAAGTGGATATCCTTGGAGTCTTTAGGTTCAAGAACACGTACCCGCTCTGTGCGGAGTTCATGAGATCTGGAAAGATAAATGTGAAGCCATTGATCACTCACAAATTTGGTTTTTCGCAAGAGGAGATTGAGAAGGCCTTTGAGGTCAGTGCCCAAGGAGGCAGTGCCATCAAGGTTATGTTCATGCTTTAGCAGATCCACTTAATGCCTCAACGCAGCATCTGTAACGAC
Source organism: Brasenia schreberi (assembly GCA_036023115.1). Lineage (NCBI taxonomy): Eukaryota > Viridiplantae > Streptophyta > Magnoliopsida > Nymphaeales > Cabombaceae > Brasenia > Brasenia schreberi. The sequence continues at coordinate 23,522,100 of JAYKKT010000081.1, forward strand.
GATTCATTCTTATCCAATATCAAAAGTTCTTCATAGGACAATAGTTCAAAGAATAAAAGTTGGATAGCCCCATCAATCAAGTTGTATGTATGTTCATGGGTACTACTTTTCTGTTGCATTCTGTATATTAATAAGCTCGGATGTGCTCTCTACGCTTTCATTCCTCGGAGGCACTATCAGCACATCCTGATATTCCTCTGTTTCATGCTCTTAAAACCGAATAATGAAGTTTACTCTCAGAAGTTTCTTGGTAGACACACACACACATACACACACACACACACACACACATATATATATATATATATAGAGAGAGAGAGAGAGAGCTCACTTGTTTGCAATTGATGCGATTCACCCTCCATGGACGAGAGGAACCTTAGGTTTTTGGGGAATTAGATTCTCCACTAACGTCAATATTCTCGCATCTCTAGACCTGCTCATAACGGAAGGCTCCCCCACCGATCTTTTGTTACATCCACACCGCTTCGGGGATCTCTTGACCCAGTTCGTCTTTGGTGTGACAGTACTCGATCAGTGAGCTCGATAACCGGTATTGGATGAGCTGCAAACATCGTCATCTTACTCTCATTTGTTAGCCACTTCTATTCAGGGTTTTCATATACGAGTCAATTGAGAACGACCTACTGCAGAGGATCCAACGCTCTACCACTGAGCAAACATTTATTGTGGGACGGAATTCCTGGATAAACGATTCGTGTCCAGAGCGTTAGCTCACCTGGCAGGGCTCCCTGACTCCCACAACGTGGTTCTGCAGGTGAAAAAGCAAAGATGAACAAAGAATTATCTAAAAGAACAGTATTTTAGCTTATCCACCAACTTTACTGCATGCCATCAATCTACGGATGGATATGCAGGGCCCCTTGCAGATGAGAACAAGAAGCCGCATGCATCTATCCAACAATTTGCCAACAGTTTTACGATTCCCGTAAATCAGGTGATTACCTCCTTTGGGAATATATAATCATATATTCGGTCAAGAGCCTGGATAAAGAGGTTCTTGCCGAGAGAGAGAGAGAGAGAGAGAGAGAGAGAGAGAGAGAGAGAGAGAGAGATGGGAAAGGGAGGCATGTCTCATGATACCACAGAAGAGGTGCAGGAGGAAAACATGGCAGCGTGGCTTGTTGCCGTAAATACCCTCAAAATCCAACCCTTCAAACTCCCACCAGTTGGTAATTCTCATTTCCCCTCCTCAATCTCTCTGTAGATCGAATTCTTCATTCAGTTAATGGAATTCTCATATCGTTTGGAGTTGTTTGTTTATTTGATTGTCCAGAAAAGGTTGTTTGATCTTTGCAAGAGAGCATTGATCCGTGTTTCCTGTTTTGTGTTCCTGATGGTTGTAGTGATTCAATGAAGCTTGTGTCACTGTCTAGGATTTAATGGTTTTGTTTGTTCCTTTTAGGTCCCTATGATGTTAGGGTGAGGATGAAAGCCGTGGGTATCTGTGGAAGTGATGTTCACTACCTGAAGGTATGAATATGTAATTTGTTTTTGTGGGTGTTGGTTTCAAGTCTGATTTCATGACAAAATATCGTCATGAAGACATTTATGAGATCTCTTTATAAGTATTTGGGGCTTGAAATCTTGGGTTTCTTTCAGAGTGGCAAGTAGATGTCCGCCAGTATTACAGATATTGGTTATACTTCTTGTACGTATTGCACACCGTCTTCAGTGCACAACGAGATGGTCGCTTTTTTTGTTTCCTACTTCCTTTTCTTTCTCCCCTTTCCTTGACGGTGGTTGCTCCTTTCTTCTGATGGTCATCCATAATAAGCAACATGCATTCGCAGATAGAAGAGTTATTCTTTTCTCTTTCGTTATCATGAGAAGTGACTACTAATTTGTGGATCACCAGGAGTATGTCATATGGACTATGCCCTGTTCCAGATCTCCTGCATAAAACTCCCAAACTGATCTCCCTTTCGACCGTGCCCCATTGGAATGACGTTGTGTCAAAAGCCTCTTTTACTATTTCCAGTATATCTTGTGAATATGATTTCATGTTGTTTTCTCAAATGCAGACGTCTGTTTTTATCATGAAATACCATGTCTACAATTGTTTGACTTTGTAAAAGAGGCTGCTATTTCTAGAGGATTGACACAAGTAGATCACCAAATCTTTCTTTTGCAGACATTGCGATGTGCACACTTTGTGGTTAAGGAGCCAATGGTTATTGGACATGAATGTGCTGGAGTGATTGAGGAAGTGGGTAGTGAGGTCCACAATTTGGTGGTGGGCGATCGGGTGGCCATAGAACCAGGAATCAGTTGCTGGCGTTGTAATCACTGTAAAGGGGGTCGATACAATCTGTGCGCAGATATGAAGTTTTTTGCCACACCTCCAGTGCATGGTTCTTTGGCTAATCAGGTTTCCACGGATTTGGTTTAGTTTCTAGTTTATAAGATCACGATGTAACTTGGAAAACTAAACTAATTGAACATGGTTGCAGATTGTACATCCAGCTGATTTGTGTTTTAAGCTGCCTGACAATGTCAGCTTAGAGGAAGGTGCAATGTGTGAGCCGCTAAGTGTTGGTGTACATGCTTGTCGACGTGCTGATACTGGTCCTGAAACAAATGTCTTGATCATGGGTGCTGGTCCTATTGGCCTCGTGACCCTTCTTGCTGCTCGAGCTTTCGGTGCTCCACAAATTGTTATAGTGGATGTAGATGAGAAAAGGCTAGCTGTTGCCAAATCCATTGGTGCAGACCATTGTATTAAAGTTTCTACTGATACTCAGGTGAAAATGTCTCTTTGCAGCCTAATTTATCTATTTTCCTACAAATAACGAACAAGATCGTGTTGCAAACTTGTATCCTATCAAGCAATTTAGAAAAATGTCACTTTGACAGGATGTGGATCAAGAAGTTGCTTGGATACAGGACGCCATGGCAGAAGAGGTCGACATAACTTTTGACTGTGCAGGTTTTACAAAGACAATGGCAACTGCTCTCAGGGCTACCCGTGCCGGTGGTAAAGTTTGCCTTGTGGGTATGGGGCATAACGATATGACTCTTCCTCTTACACCTGCTGCTGCAAGGTGGGTTTACTTTCCTTACTTTTTATATTAGCCCCTATCTCATCAGAAGGTGAAGTGCACGAACTTGTGTCCCAGTCTCTTATCCAGGAAAAACCATACCTTATACTGATGATGTATTGTTTGGTCATTGCACGTAGGGAGGTAGATGTCGTTGGTGTATTTCGATACAAGAACACTTGGCCTCTGTGCATCGAATTTTTGAGGAGTGGAAAGATCGATGTGAAGCCATTGATAACTCATAGGTTTGGATTCTCTCAGGCAGAGATAGAGGAAGCCTTTGAGACCAGCGCACGAGGAGGTAATGCTATCAAGGTGATGTTCAATCTGTAGTGGAATCACCTTCTAATAGAGGTTGCAATTATCCAAACTTTGAATAATCCATCTACGGTATTATTCATAAATCAATGGACACTTTGCAATCTTTACATGGTTTGGTTGCTTCGTGTTTGAGAAGAAAAACAAGTGAGGGAGGAAGATATTTGAGGGGTGGTTTCTAGTTTCTGCTTATTTCATGTAGGTTGCTGATCAGTATATGACTGTTATGACCGGTATGTATTACATGCTATCATAGAAATAACTTCGAAGATGAATTCTTTCATTCACGACCAACTTCGAAAAATGCGTTTACTGTACTGGTTGCTGATAAAGTCAATGACAAACTGCTCTGCTTATTTGTCGTCTACTGGACAAAGATGAACTGATGACAACTGAATCTAGACTCTGATAATATGCTTACTACATGTACAGTACAGAGAAATGAATTTTTATGTTTAGATATGAGCGAAAATAGATTTGGATTTCAAGCGCATCACTTTTTGAATTAAACATTACTTTTTCATGTATGTCAATTGAAATCCAAATCTCATTTCTCTGAAACTTATCATTTCAGAGATGGAGCTTTAAATGGAGCATATGAAAAATAGGTTCCAATAAAAACTCCTCTTCTCGTCATAAAAACTAAGCAAATATGTTGGTCCTCTCTCTCTCTCTCTATGTGTGTGTGTGAATGTACTGTTCTGTTTGTTTCTTAAAACTTCCTAAATCATTGATAAAGTGAAAAGGAATATGAGAACAAAAAGACATCAAAAGTGCGCACTGGCATGTACTCATTTTCCATTCCCATTGCATCTGATTCTCCTGCATGATTCTGCCTATACAACTTATTAGAACATGAAACCTAAACCTGTAAGGGACCTTAGCACATCTGACCAAGTGGCCAATCTAAAAATTTTGTTCCATAGCAAGGTGAATAGCCTCCCAAATTTTCCAGGGTGGGGCAAGCTATGCACAATAGCCCACCGGTGACATAAATTATCTTATTGTCGCAAAGTTGGGGTAGGGTGGACACCTCACCATGGGTCTATGTAGATCCGAGACCTTCCTAGGCTTAGTTAGTTAGACATTGAACTATTTATCTTATTAGAATTACCCATTTCATAGTCTTCTACTTGTTAATGCTTGGATGAAATTGTTGTAGAGTCCATGATTAGGTCCTGCGGAGTTTTACACTGGCCAAATGCATTGTCTTTCTTCTTTTATGGAGTTAAATGCTAATATGGCACAAGATCTATCTCTAAGACGGCTAAGAATCTGTATGGAAGAACTCACTTAGTGTGAGGAGAGCCTTGGTTTGGTTGGATGATAATGTTCTATGATTTTCCACTGAAATCCATCTTAGAATTCAAAAGCATAAAAATATATTTCCTCTTAAAAGCTCTCCATTGGCATACTGTCAACACTGCTTAAAGGTTCGGCCACTTTTGGTGTCCTTACCGTATCTCTGTATATGGTTCTCAACTTGCAACTCATATTCCCAATCTGTAAATATTCCCTTCGCATAGTTTCTGTGTGGCCCGAACTCGAACACTTCTCTCAACATGTGGTCTGGTCTAATGATAGAGCATTGGTTTGAGCTGACCTGAGGCCGGAAGCTCAAGGGTGTGTTTGATAACTATTACCAGGCAAGCAGCACGGGTACTGCCGGCCCAGTTCCAACGGCCCACCGGTGGGGTGGTGCACTTTTTGAAAGTAATGGAACTAGACCCCCAGTGCCTATATTGCTGGGCCAGTACTATTTATCAAACACACCTGAAGAACTGAGATGTTTTGTATCTATCTGGTAGGGGATCTTCCTAATCACAGTATTGCCAATAAAGGAGAAAGAGATTTGCTATTGATTGATATGAACGCATGCATGTTTAGTGAAGCTTAAGAGATCAAAGTATCATGCATGCCTTGTGTTGGAACAACTCATTGGACAAGAGACAGATCAGATGGTTTAAATCGAGTAGCTCGGCTTCTCTCAAACACCTACTCTTGAATTGGCAAAAACATTCGGGACGGTCTGGCAGCTCGAGTTCTTGGATCAACTTTATGTACTTAAACAGTATAGTTCTAGAGCATATTGTCATCTCCCCTTCTGCCATTATCTTTTATAAAAAGGTTACTTATCACTGTTCAGTCTGTTCTAATACACCAAACGATTGATTTAGCGTCTTTACTTGGTTGTTTCATTTGCTTTTAGTTTCTTCCAAATTCTCATTGATCCTGATAAAGGTTTGCTCCTTTTTTGAGATAGTTTGTAGAAAGATATCTGAAATTTTGGAGAGAGATCTCATTTTATCATTAAGTTCCAAAGTTCTCTTTTGTTCCTTCCTATCAATTGGATGTCCAAATTGCTGTTATTTGGAAGCTTGTGTGTGTGTGTGTGTGCGTGTGTTTTTCAACTTGATTGTGTGCATCGCTCACTGGCAAAAAATGATTTATGACCTTCCTGCATTCTTTCCATCAAATTGCTGGCTAGATGTTCATGGAATACGTATTCATTGCTCAAATTGTCTTGAATTTGAAGCAACATTAACCTGTGTGCCATGCGTGTCCCATATCATTCATTGTCATACACACAGTATCTTGTTTATATTGTAAACATCATATTTTTTAAATCACATTATATTCTAAGAAAGTATGTCAAAGAAAGTCTTATACGTATTACAACAATAGTACATAAAGATAAATTGTGTCGTATATAATATGCATGATCAAAGGACACTCCAATATGATGATCACACCGACAAAAACCGCCCCTGCGTAAAGTGTTGTAGTATCATAGAATATGAAAGCATAATTCCATATATTGGTCTATGTTAATAGTGCCCAGTACTGCAGTTTTCCGAATTATAATTTATTTGGTGAAGTATACCGCCGGTATCCAGAAGCCCGAAGGACCCCAACTAATCTGGTTTGAGCCAGGTCACCCCCTTATGGTTAAGAGGGTAAAGCTCTCTTAGTGCTGGTTTTCTCCATTCACGAGGCTTGAACTCGAGACAGTTTGCTTAAGGAGAGAGTGTCAAACCACTTGAAGCAACCAAGCATCCATAGTTTTTAAATTCTAATTTTCATTCTCATAAATTAGCACAATTATCCTCCACCATCAACTGATGAATTCAAGTGTTCGAGAAGATAATTAAGGAATTGAAAAGAGTGTAGGTCTGCATTCTTTCCCATGAAATTTATATTGTCCCGTTTTGATGCATAAGTTGGTTTATAGTGGGCTTCAAAATCGACCACTTGCAATATACGCACTAGAGAGAATCTCTTATTTAAAGACAAACTATGTGCATTGTTCTTCTGTAGACACAACTTGTACCTCTGGGGAATGTTAGCATTATAAGCCACGACAAGAAAACCCAACACGAACACAACCCAAGAGTCCGAATTCATGTCTATTGAAAGAAACACACTAAAAAAAGAGAGAACAGTTCACAAAAATACCTTGTACTTACCTGAATTTTATATTTTGAGACCTTAATTTATTAGATTTTGTAAGGGATATGAGGTTTTCATTGTTAATCAAATAAGAATGTGAGGTCCTTTCAAAACGTATGAAAAACTAATGTCATTAGCTATGAGGTATCTATATGATGAAAACTTGAAAGTTCAAGTCCTTAATTAATAAATAGTGAAAACGTCATGTTTCCTCCTAAAATATTAAGAAACTAAGGTCTATAAGTGTAAAATTTGATAAACTACATTGTGTTCCTATCATATTTTCTAAAAAAGGTTAAGTTGATCGATCACATATCCATACTCGACCAAAACTGACATTTTAAACACCTATTGCAGATGCAACTGAAAAGATGTGAGCATGGTTACCGGAATTAACATAACAAATAAGGTCATATAATATATATATATATATACAAAGAGAGAGAGAGAGAGAGAACTTTGTATATGTTAGCACACTTAATACTTAATACTAGCATATTTAAACAAAATCTCAACCACACATATGGTTAAAACTTAAGTTCAAAAAATAAAAAGTAGATGTCTATTTTTGTAAGTATCTTTGATTCAAATTCAAACATTTCTTTTCATTTTAGTCAAGTCCTAGTAACTCGAATTATTCGATTACTCATGAGTGAAGATGGATGATCGAGATTTACTTCGCAAGTTCTCTCTCTTTATATAGAGAGAGATGGTACATCATGAATGGGTGGTCTACTCATACACCAGACCATCAAATCAAAAGACCGAATGTTTCACAATTAAATTTGAAAATAAAAAAACATATACATATTTTTTTACTTTTAAAATAAAAAATTTCTCATTCGAAAAATAACTTCAATGCATTATATATATATAACCATCCCAACTTTTGGGTACTTATCTCTCTTTCCTGTTTTGCATGGCGGGGACAGGTATTATAAGGTCCACTGGATATATATGGCATACATGGCTTTTAACTATATATATATAGATAGAGAGAGAGAGAGAGAGAGAGGTCATTTTCTATGTGGAGTTGATCAATTTGAGAATGGTCCACTGGATATCCAGCATGCTTCCATCCTGTTTCATCTGGCAAAGGGAAGGAGCCTTTGCTTGTGCGTGAAGCTTCCTTTCCCTTTCACCTTTCCCCATTTTACTATTTCTCCTCACCTATTCGCATTTTGACCAGGCCACTAAACAACAACACAAGCAAACCCACGAACACGAGCAGCTCGGCTTGTTTTATCATTACCTTGGAAAAAAATTTATTTAAAATTTATCTTTAAGAAAAATTTGCTTGCATGTGCTCCTAAATAAAGCAAAATCTGTCCCCACTCCATGCTGAAAATAATTAATACTTATCATTACATGTATGATGGTGCAAAAACATGTGTGAGGACTCATGAAGGAACGACAGACTTCTTTGAAGTTAATATTGGGTTACATCAAGGATCAACTTTAAGTCCATACTTATTTATAATGGTGATGGATGAGTTAACAAAACATATTCAAGATGAAGTACCTTGGTGTATGTTATTTGCAGATGACATTGTATTAGTGGAGGAGTCTAAGGAAAAAGTTAATAGAAAATTGGAACTATGGAGAGAAACATTAGAAAACAAAGGCCTCCGACTTAGTAGAACAAAGACAGAATATATGGAATGTAAGTTTGATCATTTGGCTACTTCAGAGGACATAGAAATTAAAATTGGCACACATTGCATTCCCCAAAAGGAAAGTTTTAAATACCTAGGGTCAATTTTTCAAAGTGATGGAAGAATTGATGGAGATGTTACATATAGAATTAATGCTGGTTGGTTAAAATGGAGAGGAGCATCAGGTATTCTTTGTGATAAGAAGATACCATTAAAATTAAAAGGTAAATATTATAGAGCAGCAGTTAGGCCTGCCATGTTTTATGGTTCTGAGTGTTGGGCAGTTAATCATAACATGTACAAAAGATGTCTGTGATAGAAATGAAGATGTTGAGATGGATGAGTGGTCATACAAGAAAAGACCGTATACATAATGAGGTTATTAGAAACAAATTAGGAGTGACACCAATAGAGGATAAAATGAGAGAACATCGTTTAAGATGGTTTGGACATATAGAAAGAAGATCAAAAGAAGAACCTGTAAAAAGGTTAGAAAAACTAAATTTGGAAAGTATTAAAAGAGGTAGAGGACGACCACAAAAGTGTTGGAAAGAAACAATAAAGAATGATCTAGCTTATTGGGAGTTAACTGCTAACATGGCACACGATAGAGATCTGTGGAAACAAAGAATCCATGTAGCCGACCCCGTCTAGTATGGGAAAAGGCTTAGTTGTTGTTGTAGTTGTTGTAGTTGTTGTTGTTGTTTTTCTTGGACTCTCTCCCGGCCAACCAGGGGAGACCTATTATTGTCGCATTTCTCATTATTTAACCTTGAATTAAGCCCCATAATCTCTCCACAGTCATAGTCCATACTTGATACACTAACATAGTACGCCGTAGATGTCACTCCAAGTCAACGCAATCGATGGATGGGAGACCACAACGTGCATACGTTGACTAAATCCCACCTACCTCATTTACATCACCACTTCTCAGGCATTTAAATGAGTAAAAGGCTCCAAAATAACGTTCAATCCATTCTCGTTCTTTCATTCCTATAGTGAAAATCTGCTTCTCCCAATGCTTTCTCGGCGTTGCGTTGAAGTTTAATTTAGAAAATCTATGTTTTCTTCATCACTAACAAACAATCTTTCTATAATGAGGTTAAATTAAATCACTGCTTCCAACAAAGAAACGACTCTCTAGGTTTAAGAGACGCAGCAGCAAGAGCGTTAGCTTAACTGGCAGGGACATAATTCTGCTGGTTGGAAGTTCGATTCCTGGGGGGGGGGGGGGGGGGCTTCGGCCTTCCTTTGTAAGAAAAGGGGAAAAGGTTTAAGGGACGCAACATCTGTCATTTTCCGTTCAGAACACCAAAGAGGGAGCTGCACGGTGTTCTCTCTCGTCCTCTTCTCTGGAGGTACGTCTCTTTCCTTCTTTATTTTCTGGGTTTTATGTTTTTTTTTCTAAATTGTTATTTTGTTTCTTAGAGTTTCGAACTGTTTTGTTTGGTTGGTGTCAAAGGAAAACCTCTTTCATTTGTTGTTTTCGGTTGAACTGGGTCTGATCTTTGTTAGTATTTTGAAAGTGGGATATAGATTTAAAAATGTGGAAGTCATTGTTGTGGTTGTGATAGAGAGATCTAGTTGAATTAGGGAATTTTAGGGTGATCTTCCCGATCTTCGGTGATGTTTCTTTTATGGAGTCTATTGTTTTGATTGTTTGAGGTGATTTCCGGTTTTCTTGTTAAATGGCTTAGATTCTGCGGTTTTGCTGTCTGGCGATCTAGGTTGAATCCTAACGGTGTGTTGGGTATGGAAGACCCTTTATCAAATTTTTGTTTAGTTTCTGGGTGCTGGTCCGGATGTTTTTGAACGGAAGATCGGACCTTGTTGGGTTTCTGGGTTTCAGCTATCAACCAGATTTCTGTATTCAGTTTGACTTTCATGGTGGTTTGCGTCCTGATTTGTTGGCGTCTTTTGGTACCGTACTGATCTTATGGTGTGGCAGATGAGGATTATGGGGTTCGTTGGGGAAACTCGGTGCCTCGATTTCCATTCTTGTTGTTCCATGGGATGATTGCAGTCTCCCTCTGTTCAGTGAACTGATTTTTAGGGCTATGTTTGGAGTGAAGATTCCTGCTTTAGATGTCCTAAATTTGAGAAAGATATGAATCGTGTTGTATGTTGGTGCCTTTTCTTTTCTTTTTTGTCCTGGAAATGTTCCTTCTTCCTGGGGTGTAGTGATTGTGAGGTGCTTATCGTATGAAGGCCTCTGTTGAATATTTGTGGAATATTTAGGTTCACCGTCTTCGTTTTACCTTTTGGATGCCTGTGTTTGATGCAGAGATTGGATATCATATCTATTATTTGTAGTACCTTCCAATTTGTCCTTGTCTTGTTGACAAATGTGTTATCCTTTCGGTTGGTCATGCTTTAAGACTTTTAACAACAAAAACAAAAGCCCGTGGAAGGGAAACTCCCTCTTTTATTCCCTCCCTCTCAAGCCGTTGTGTGGGCGCCTATCTGCGCCTCACATATATCTGCTTATCTCCCTGTTCTGATACTTACTTTTGGTAGAATGAACTCGCTGAATGTGTAAATGTGGCAGTTTTTTAGGCAAGGAGTTTGGAGTTAATTCTGAGCTTGACATTAAAATAAAAATGGAACAAGTTCGTTATTTTCTTTATTTATATATTGTTGTAGAGTTCATCGTCTAAAGCACTTGCGGATTAAATGTGTCCAGGACTGAGAGGCCATCTGATGTGACTCTCCTCTCACAGAACCACCACGTTTTGGATCTCACCTAAGTTTACATTGTAAAGGTTGGTGCACTATATCTGCGAGTGCTGCTTGTGGCTTCCTGATCTAACTAGGTAAGCAGTGCATTAGGGAGCAATATGGGTTTCAAATTCATTGGATCTAATTTCTTTTCTTTTTACCAGGTTTAAATGCTTCACCCGAGCAACAGATGATACATATTGGAAGAAAGCTGATTTGGTTGACCAAATCTCTTTACTGCTGGGTCCTATAAGAGATCTATTGATTTTTCCATTCTGGGTCAATATAAAGCAGCTCCTCTATGTATTTGGAGCTGTAGGATTTGTAATGGCTGTTATGAAGGGAAATAGTCCTTTATCATGTTCACCAATTTGTTACAAAATCCGTTATTTGACTGAGGCCATTCTAGATGCAACACAAATTTGTAATCTGGAGGATAGATACTTGCTTGGGGAACAGCTGGGATGGGGCCAATTTGGGGTGATCAGATCCTGTTCGGACAAGCTAACGGGGGAGATACTCGCATGTAAATCCATTGCAAAGGATAGACTGGTCACACTTGATGATGTGCATAGTGTCAAACTAGAGATAGAAATAATGGCTCAATTATCAGGGCACCCAAATATTGTGGAACTCAAGGCAGTTTTTGAGGAGGAGGACTATGTGCATTTGGTTATGGAGTTATGTGCAGGTGGTGAACTTTTCCATCGGTTAGAGAAACACGGGCACTTTCCCGAAAGAGAGGCTGCACTTCTGTTCAAGCCACTGATGGAAGTAGTGAAGTACTGTCATGACAAGGGTGTTGTTCACAGAGACCTTAAACCAGAGAACATTCTACTGGCAAACACATCATTGACAGCACCGATAAAATTAGCAGATTTTGGTCTTGCAACCTATATCAGACCAGGTACTTTTGTCCATAGTTTACAGTGTAGTTGTGCCTGCTTAGTTTGTCGCTAAATGTCATGATCAACTTCTTCCAATAGGGCAGAGTCTTCATGGAGTAGTTGGTAGCCCATTTTATATCGCTCCAGAAGTTCTTGCTGGGGGCTATAATCAAGCAGCAGATGTATGGAGCGCTGGCGTCATTCTCTACATTCTTCTTAGTGGGGTTCCTCCATTCTGGGGGAAGACTAAGTCAAAGATTTTTTATGCAGTCCGGTCTGCTGAAGTTTTGTTCCCGTCTGATCCTTGGGATCAGATATCTCGTTCTGCCAAAGATTTGATCATGGGAATGCTATGCAGAGATCCAAGCCAGAGGCTTACTGCAGCACAGGTCCTAGGTATAATAGTTCTTTATCATCTAAGTCTCATATGAGTAGGCAATGAAAATGTGTAGCACGTAGCTGGCTCAAAGTGGTTGTTTTAATGGTATCCATGATTCAGCCATGTGGCTTCGCTGTGCTATTTGGGTTGAGATTTGCAAGGATATGTGGACTTTTTTCTCGTGCACCCAATCTGATCCCATTTTAGCCTGCATTGCTTTGTCAGCGGGGCATTCTGATGCAATGGTGATGAGGATGCCTCTAAAGAAAAAAGTTCAAAGACAATACAAATGGGGAAGGGAAACTTTGTCACTTCTGCTTAGAGTTCGATTCTTTGCTCAAACATAATTGTTCTTTAGATATTGCATTTGCAATTCATTCTTCACCTCTTTGTAGAATGACCACCATTATTGTGATTATTTTCTACTTGCAGATCACTGCTGGATTAAAAATAGTGAGTCACGTCTGGAGAGTAAAGGGCGTTTCCTTTCAGAAGGAGTCTGTTTCCCTAAAGTCATATCTTTAACTCGGGATTTTAGCCTGCACTCTGGAAATGCAGTTTTCGGTGATTTACAGGACTCCCCTGTGTTTACCTGCAAATCTTCGTTCTCCTCCTTCTTGATTGATGCTCCGACTTCTCCCCCTTCTGTTGGATTTTCATTTGGAAGCCATGTATCTAACAACCAAGAAGTTGCTTCACCAATAGTTTCATTCCCAAGCTTTGCATTCTTCACTCCGTGCACCCACATGGAGCAGAAGCATTTTCCTTTCTCAGATAACGACGTTGATAATTCAACTGCCCTTGATAGATGTAAGCATTTCTTCCCTCTGGTTCTGTTTTTTCGTGTTCAATATTTTGGCTTATTAGTTTCCTCCTATTATGTAAAGCAGTTTCAAATCTTCTTTTTGATGGGTGATATGTTCCAATTCATTCATTTAGATGTGAGCTTCGGGAAGATGGCTGCCTCATCACCAACCTATCAAAGAGAGAGCCTTGATGCAAGAAAGGGAGAGCTCAGTGAAATGGATAGTCGAAGGGAAGTGGTAGCAGCTACACGGCCATCAGGAATCCATACCCGGAGAAACCATACCATTGGGTTGGGAGAGTTGGAGCAGCTGGATTTGATGGTGACAGAATCAATCATACGCTGGGCTTCTTGTACGAATCTTTCAACGGCGACATCTTTCCGATCATCCCTGGTCTGTTAGGACGCTTAAGGGAAACCACGTAGGAGAACGACCGAGGCTGTGCTGTGGAAACTGTTCATCAGACTATCAAATAAAGGAGAAACTTATGAAGAGGGAGTTTAATTTTCTTGTTTCTGGCTGATGGTTGTTGATTTACATGGTCTTAGGAGTCGATCTCTAGCTTGGCAGTTGGGTTGCCTGTACTAATTGTAGAACTTCTAGAACGCCATTGTAAATTTGATCCTTGTATCCGTGTTGATGCTCCGAAAACATTCTAATTGTTGCTGCCGGTTTTCTGTTTTCTTCTTTCGCTATTGGTTTGCAAAGGAATACCGCCTGCACCGTCTCATACGCAGGATGCTGTTATCCTCTTTTTGTTATGGGAGTTTTCTTTTAAATGATAACGGACATTACAAAATTAACAATAATTTTTGTTGGCAACTTTCCCCTGTTGGGAGAGGCTCCGTTCCGATGTTATAGAAGACTGTTTAGACTTTCGTTAGATCATTTTTCTAGTTCCATCTCCGCTGCGCTTATCTTGCATGCTAGATGGACTGTGGTTGGTGTGTTAGATCGAATCCCAGGTTACAAGGGAAAAGAGTTGATGCATTTCTAGTGAGAGACGAGAGATGCGCCTGTGGTTTTTACGGTTGGAGAGGTTGCCATATAGAGCTCCAGTCAGGGGTGAGAAACTGGACAGTGATAACTTTAAGAGAAGGAGAGGAAAGCAAAGAGAAATTCCTCTAGAGTACTGTAAGGAGATGGCATATGGATTTCACCTTCTCTAGTGTTAAATGCTAATATTAAGTAAGATTTTGAGCTCAATGCAGTTAGAAGTCCCTATAGCCAACCTGAAGACTTGGTTTTAGTAATGGGTACAAAATGAATCCTTTTTTTCATTTTTTGGGGTAGTTATTATTGCAAAGCTTTTTCTTTATGATAGGCAAACTGGGGTTAGGCAGACCCCCACCAGATGCAGGCCCTGGGTGTCGAACTCATGCTTCAACTTAGATTTATGTGCACGTTTTGTAAAAGCGTACCTGGGTGAATTGCTTCATGAAGCTTTTCTCTTTAGTCTAGACATGGATATTGCAAACAACAGTTTAGATTTTTGAAATAGCAGAAAATAGTGAGTTCGGTTTATGTCTTCTTGTTTGAAAGGGGCTTGGAAATTCAATGGTTAGTAAAGATTCAAAGGACAGCACGGTGTTGTGGTGGGCAACAGCGCTTGTAAATCTTTTCAATTATTTATCAGGGGAGCATGGTGTTGAGCATGAATGCACCTGGATCCCATCAGAAGTCCAGCATGATGAGTAAGGACTGTAATAGGTTAGTGGCCTCATATGAGTACAATGGCGCGAACCCCACAGTGTGAGAAAATGCACGGCTAATGTTAAGCTAAGGAGTGCAGACTTAAAAATGTAATCAAACATTCCTATCCGTGGGATGAAGATGAAAGATATAAACCCTTAGTTTGTAAAGCTACAAAGATTGTGACAACTGAATTCTGCTTCTCTGGAAGTAATTGTTTTCTTGTCAAGAAAACCTGTAGAGGCAATCCATCAGAGGTGAAACATCTTGCATGTAACAAATATCAAGGTAGCAACAAACCACAAACAGGTAAAATTTCTATAGAAATTTCATGAAAGCAAAATTACCAATTTTATTAATAGCAAAATTTCCATATTGACCACATCATCATACATGCATTTCAAGAGGACATAAAATACAACCCGCTGTCAACAATTTCAACAATCAATAGCCGAGCCAGTTTATTGCGTGGAACTTTGTGAATGAATCTCTGCAATCAACTGTAGGAAGATAAACAAGATCACAGTGCTTTGTTCATTAGGTTGACAAGTTGTATCGAGATTGACGGACTTATTCTTCAGATTATTCCAACGCCAGAATTAGAAGTGTGTAAGAATGAGAAGGGTAGCTTGACGGACAATCAGCAGTATGAAAATTACCGAGTTATTATGGAACAGCCATCTTCAGTCTCGTGTGCCAAACCGCTTTGTGATTATAGGACGCACATCATCAGCAGAGGCAAGTGTCTCGAGGAAGGGAAGTATGGAGATAGTGCAGAATCCGTAGGATCATCAAACCAGCTCTCAATAGGAATTCCATTGTTAACATGTAGCTGGAAAAACTGAAATGATCAGAGAGAAACCATACTTCATATTTATAGTGTTGGAAAGATAGATCGGAATAAAGACGGAGATCTGTCAATCGAACATTTTCTCCAAATTAATGAAGGGACCATCTAATGCCAGCAACTCAAATACCACCTAAAGTTCAAGAGGGACAACAGACAACTTAAGAAAGTGGAAAACCTGAGGGGTGTTATCGATGATCACGACTTTCGCCAGGTCCCGTCCTAAAACTGTAAGCTCCTTCGTATAACTGCCTTCTGAAAATATGCAGGACTCACGGTCGACACGCTGAGAAATAATCTTTTGGTCAGGATCCACTATATTCAGCAGCTGTTCTGCATATATGCTCTGACTAGCTGTGAAAATGATGATTTCAAACATCTCTGCCACTCTTTCCAGGAACGTGTAGAGATGGGGCCTCTGGCGAACATAGACTGTCTGCTCCTTCATATCAAAGTACACAGGGAAGGTGAAGTCTGCATCAGGACAATAGTCCAGGGAAGAGTGGACAAGTGTTTCTGGACCAAAAATATCAAACATTATAAATTCAGGTGTTCATGATTTCACATTGAAAAATTCAATCATTGTCATGATTCTACATTGAAACATTTAGTCATTGTCATGTTTACAAAGGGGACAAACAATAAAATCTGTAAACTGCTTCAAACATATTGAAAGGCAATCTAATTCAGGAGTCCAGTGACCAGATGGTCTCCCTCACATTCTGTACACAATCAATCCCAGAGGAATGCAAGTTTTTCTTAATACCCTTAGATTGGCTTCGCCATGGGTAAAGAAGTCAAACTCATGCTCAAAGTAACGACACAGAAACAACATTCATGAGTAGAAGAGTTTGGAAAAGGTTGCAGCTTCCTTACCATCAAGATCAAGGACTAGAGTGATAAGCTTCCTTTTTCTTGTCTGGTTTGGCAACAACAATGGCAAATAATTAGGAACCGCCTCAGATATGTCCAAACAATTAGAAATAAATAGCTGCGGATCAAAACAGCCGATATCTTCAATGCCCTCATAGCAGCAATTATAGCCTATTTGCTGCTGAGATGCTCTGGCCTGGTGAATTGCCATAAATAAGCATGCACCATCAGAATCCAGTATAGCACCTTCATTAGATTCTGCATCAACTCCATTAGTTACTGCAATGTCTTTCAGAAAAGGAAGTATCATGCACCGGTCAGCTACATCAAAGATCACTTCTGGATGGATAAATTCATCTTCAAGACCAGAATAAGAGACAAGGGTCTCATCTGGGCGAACATCTTCACCAGCAGATAAACTAGCAGTGCTTACATTAGCATCACGGAAGCATGAAGAATTGAAATCTTATCATCCAACAAGCTGTCACAGCCATCATCAGTTTCATCACAAACCAAATCTGGGACAGCAGGATTTTCAACATCTTGAACTGACAAAACCAAATGTCATTCAGTTCAATGTACTCAGTAATCAGAACACCAAGAAATTATATTAGGGAGTTTGAGTTTCAGCACAGTTAGTAGGTGGTAAGCACAGGACGAAGCATAGGAATGCAATACCATGTTGGTCCAATAAGTGACTACTATGATCAATACAGTTAACTCCAAAACTTAATGTAAGTAAAAGTGAGAAACATGCTCAAATCCATAACTAACAGAAAAGGAAAGGAAAAGATATATAAGAATATTAACAAAACAAATTCTAAAAAAAAAACTGAAAAGGTAGGACAAAAATGAACAATAATGAACGCTTAATCAATCAGGTGATGTACCAGCACAACTATAAACTAGCTTTTGACGTTGACATTCTGTGGGCTCTAGTGTAGGAGAGAATATTGTCTCCAATAAATATGAAGATGTGGCTGGTAGTGATACCTGTAAGGGATGTTAATGTAATAGGGTGGCACGGGCCATTAGGGCTCGTGCACCATTTGGATATGGACCAGGGCCACTAGGGCCCTGGCCATAGCCATTGGAATCCCAACGGCTAGTGCTGGCCGGCCAACACTAGTTGCATGTGTTCTTCATTTGGCCTCAAATGTACATCTTGTAAATTCTATAAATACTCTAACACACCATGAATAATACATGTCATCGTAGCTTTTGCTTTGTGTTTGGCTTGCTTCCGCTCTCTTGATTGTTATATTTGAGTTTGACACCCATACTCGGGTGACTTAGAATCTTGGCGATTTGTCGAAGTTGCATCGTGAGCATCAATCTTCGATCTTCAACATCAATTTACATAGTATCATAGCCTTGGAGTGAAGGAATCGAGTCCATTGGAAAGCATGCCACGGGTGCAAATTTTGAGAAAACATACCAAACTTGAGGTTAGTCTAAATCTTTTGATTTTGCATGAAAGGGAAAGCAAAAATGAGATGTTTAAATGTATCCTTGACCCAAAATGTTATCAAAGTTGGGCTAGGACCATGAAAAAATATTTTTTGTCAAAAGATTTTTGGGATTACATTGATGGAATCACAAAAGAACCAATTTTGAATATTGATGGTTTGAACGATGATGAAATTATCAAAGCTCATGAAAAATATAAGCAAGAGTTAAAAGTACGGGAGAAAATGAATGCAAAAATTACTTGGATTATTTGTCAAAATGTAGATGTCAATCTTAGAAATAGAATTAGTACTTTCGAAAATGCATTTCAATTTAAAGAAACTCCATTCTGAAGATGATTTTGTTTTTCAAATTGATTTGATGGAAAGAATGATAATGCTTAAACAAGGAAATTTAAGCATTAGAGACTATCACAATGAGTTTTCAAAATTATGAACCCAACTAAGGAGCTTTGATAAATTTGAGAATCTTCATAAATTAGATGAATTTCAAAAGTTTTTGGACAACCAATATTTCTTTTTGTTTATGCGTGGGTTAAGAGATGAATTTGAAAACATTAGATCAAATTTAATACATAGAAAACCTAGACCTAGAGGAGACTCATTTTTGGCCGACCAGTGATGGAGAAAACAAGGTTGAAAAATATGAATGTTGCCAAAAAAGTCGTTCTTGCCGTATCCAAACCGGGAGCTAACTTGAAGACTAACAAGCCTCTACATGCAAAAAATGCCGAAGGAACATCAAAGAAGCCCATGAGTATGTGGCCTAACAAGGATATCATTTGTCACTATTACAAGGAAAGTGGGCATATCAAAACCACTTGTCCTCTTCTCCGAAAAAAGTTTGAAAATGTGAGAGTCATGGAAGAAAAATGAGGAGTCTTCCCCAACAACAATAAGGCATACATAAAAGAAATGTTAAAGAAAAATGCAAGCATCTTCAGGAATGCTCTATCCACCTCTCAAGGTGGTTTTTAGATTCGAGTGCCTCTTTTCATATGACACATTATGAAAATTCCTTAATTGAATCTCGTGAAACCGTTAGAAAGCATGTGTTTACGGCCGATGGTACAAAACTTCAAATTAAGAAAATAGAGAATTTTGAAAAAAAAAAATTTAAAATCCAAAATGTAAGCTTTATACCTAAACTTAACTTGAACTTACTTTCAGTTACTCAAATCTATGATAATGATTGTATAGTTACTTTCTCATCCAAACATTG
Source organism: Brasenia schreberi (assembly GCA_036023115.1). Classification (NCBI taxonomy): domain Eukaryota; kingdom Viridiplantae; phylum Streptophyta; class Magnoliopsida; order Nymphaeales; family Cabombaceae; genus Brasenia; species Brasenia schreberi. The sequence continues at coordinate 23,541,478 of JAYKKT010000081.1, forward strand.
TGTGGTGCAGGATCACCTATCGAGGAAGGTGATTGTTCAAGGTCATAGAGAAAGTGGACTATACAAAATGGATTATCTTGTTATGCCAAATTTTGAGTCTTTTAATGTAGCTCAAGATGTTACTCTTTGGCATAAAAGACTTGGGCATTTGGATTTACAAAAATTATGTAACATTCCCTTGATTAAAAAGATTAGAGAACAAAAGTTTGAATGTAAAGAGTGTATTCTTGGAAAATGCATCATCTCCCTTTTAGAGAAAGAAACTATATACCCAACAAAGATTTTGATTTAATACATTCGGATGTTTGGGGCCTCGTGCCCGTTGTTTCTAAGAGAGGAGTTAATACTATGTGATATTTATAGACGACTTTACTCGCTTAACCTAGATATATCTCTTAAAACATAAATCAAAAGTGTTTGAGAAATTCGTAATCTTTTGCAACATGATCAAGAATCAATTTTGAGCCACCGTTAAGATTTTTAGATCGGATTCAGGAGGGGAATACTGTCAAATGAATTCCAAAAATGTATTGAATCAAATGAGATTTTTCATCAAAAGTCATGTACTAAAATGCCTCAACAAAATGGCTTGGCTGAAAGTAAACATAGACATATTATAGAAACATGTCGAACTATGTTAATTGCCAATAATGTTCCTAAACTTTTATGGGCAGAAGCTACTCTTACTGCAGTTTATCTTATAAATAGAATGCCTTCATCCAATCTTGAAAATATTTCACCTTATGAAAAATTATATAATATTTCTCCCTATTGTGAAAGACTTAGAGTTTTTGGATGTAAATGTTTTATGTATACAGATAAAAATGATAAATTGTCTCCTAAGGCTATTGAATGTGTATTTCTTGGTTATGGCATAGACAAGAAGGGTTATAGGTGTTTTGATCCTATTGATGACAAATTATATGTTTCTAAAGATGTAAAAAAAAATTAGAATAATGCCAACTATAAGTCTAAATCCTTAGAAAATTCTGAATCTTTCATATCTCAAGATTTCTTTGATCTAGAAGACGATGATTGTGACCGTGTAGATCAGCAGGATAATTCTCTTGAGAGTAGTGATGTTCTAAATACAACTGTTGATTCACAATCCTTTGTTGAACTCTTTCTATTACATTATATATGACATCATAGAGAACCTGATGAAACATGTCTAGAATCTAGGGTCTCAAAACCTCCCCAATGTTTTGTTTCCTATGAATCTTTTAAACCCCAACGCAAAAACTTGATTGCAACTCTTCATCAAGTTAAAGAACCCAAGTTTTATCATCAAGCTAAAGGTATTCCAGAATGGAAAAATGTTATGAGGGATGAACTCAACGCCCTAGACAAAGCTCAGACAATTGCACCCATACCAAAGGATAAGAAGGTTATTGGATGTCGATATGTCGATGGGTCTACAAAATCAAAACCCATAAGGTGGTGAAAAACTTTGAATCTTCATCAAAGAGAAGATGAAGATTATTTAGTTAATGATTCTGATTACAAATTTACAATATGTAAATGTAAATGTATTTCATTTTTTGCTTCAAAATATGTAAAAAAAATTCAATTGTTCAATGGTGAATGATCAATATGTATTAAACTTTGCATTATATGAATTCTTTGCAATTACCAGATTTTTCCTATTTTTTTATTTTTTTATTTTTACTGATGTTTCTTGATTTTTTAATATTTTTTCTATTTTTTTAATATTAAAGTACGATACAGTACGATACGATACGCCCGTACCATGAAGAAAAAATGAGTTGTTGAGATAAAGTGAAATTCTTGAATTTAGTTTATTGAATAACTAGATAATCCGTAAAATGAGTCACACAAGGCTTAGTATACAATGTTACACCTTATGTGTTTATATACACATGTGTGTTTATATACACATGAATTAGCCATTAGCTAGCCATTGGATGCTTGTTGGTTGTAAGGGTTGGCCCAACGGCTAGTTTAGGCCCTGTTGACCCGGCCCAACTATTGGTTGAGCTTTCGTGGCCTTTGGTTTAGTGGCCCTCGTGGCCCAATACTATTACATTTTAACACTCCCCTCAAATTTATGGTGTGTATATTGAAAGTTTATTTCAATCATTTATGTGTGACAACCACACTTCTTGTTCGAAAAGGAGAATGTTCACCTACACAAATCTTTTCTCAAACTTAAGCCTTATTTTCGTTCAACACTTCTCTATTTGTATGCATGCATTGAAACTCATCCTTATCCTTATGATCTTAGGACATACGTACAACAAAACTTATAGAATTAATCCTCAATGAAAGTATTAAGATCCCATAACTACAAATTTGAAAACCTGTGTTTTTCAAAAAAGTTCTTTAATGGAAAACATTGATAATAAGTTCATGAATCCCTATAAACTCATGATATTATAAAAGGTCTTAAGTATATCAAACAAGTTTTTAAGGCTAAGTTAAAACCTGAGTATTTAGGCTAAACTCAAATAATCCAAAACAATAACATGTCAAGGCCCTTAAATAACTCACATTGTCAAACGTAATTCTATGATTCCAAGGATAAGAGAATCCACTAAGATGATAAAAATAAGTTTTAAATATATATAAAAAAATTATAATCAATTTAATATTTTTCAAGAATCTTTTCAATATAAAAGTTGTCTTAAACAACAAAAATTATTTGAATGCAATCCTTATCACTCGCACAAAATGCTCCAAATATACCAAATGAATAGTCAATACTAAAGACAAGACTCTTTTTATGCATTATTTTTAAATACTTGTATCAAGATAATAATAAGTGCATTTTCAACATTGACTCATCTACAACCAATAGCTAACAACATAAAGCACCTTAATTAGAAAGGTCTTCAAGAAAAGGCCAACAAATGTGACATACGAGCACAACATGGAGATCCCAATCACATGAAAAAGCAACTTCAAAGTTATCAAGATCACAAACTATCAAATAACAATAAGTGCATCTTCAAACATTGACTGATCTCTAGCTAATAACATAAAGCACCTTAACACAAAAGTCTTTAACAAAAGCCCAACAAAAGTAACATATAGCCACAACACGGAGATCTTAATCATACAAAGAGATGTACCTTATTGTCTAACAAATATCAAACAAACTATATTATATTGTAGATGAGACACCAAACAATTTGTCCAGCAAATATTAAAAATAAACAAGATAAACAAGTTGGAAAGATCACACATGATTTGCTTTTGTTTCAATGCTAAAAGAAGAATCAAATAAAATCAAATCGGATCCTGACATAAGCTCGAATCTAGATCCAAGACCAACAAAGATTTCATATCTAACACAAAACGGGTTGGATCCAGGACCAAATTCATGACCCGACTGCATACAAATGTGTTCCCTCTTTCTCATATATAGAGAACTGCATTCCATCTCTCTCTGTAACACCACAGCCTCACCCTCAAAATTCATTGCCAATCCAATACCACCACAATCGTTGTCCAGCCATATGGCACCGCTAAGAATCACTAACCATGTCCACTCTCGCCAACTTCTTTGTTGCCGCTGCCGACCATCTAACCGCCATAGACTTTCCTCCCTCCTTCACTCTCTCTACGCATACCGCCAAAGTCATTGCTGCCAGATCCATCCATCGCCGTAGTTGTGACCAAACTGCACCGCCATCATCCCCAGTTACCCATCAGAATCAACCACCGACCCACCACCACCTCTATGCTCAATTTCCAAGATTTGAATAAATCCCGCCATATTCATCCAATCCATCCTCGCCGTAATCGTCACCCAACTTTTCTCTCTTCTCCCCACATCTTCCTCTCTCTTGTTATGTGTGTTTGTCTCGCTGAGAACCACTGATCTACCATCTTCACCACCATCAACAACCTGCCCATTCTCGCCTGAATCCTCCAAGCTGAAACCCCCGTTGCCTCCATGACCATCCAACCTCTCACGACCACCTTCCAACCACCATCGATCACCACCATAGCCCCGACTCCAACCGCCAATCATTCTGCCCACCTTGCTCACCGCCAACCGCGTCTGTCAGAAACCACCTTCCATCTCCATTCTGTCTAAAACAGACCTCATCACCACCCACCAGCACCATCGGTGACCCTTCTTCTCCCATCCATCAACCGTTCACCAAAGCCACCAATTGTGCCTTACTGCCATCGTTACCTCCCAGGTGGACGCCACCGGCTTCTGCAGCACTAGTGGTGGCTCGCAACGGCTCTAACAAGCTCTGGTATCAAGTTAGAAATCAAGTAAAATTCCTGAATTTATTTTATTGAATAATTAGATAATTCATTCACAATCAGCCACACAAGGCTAAGTATACAATGTTACACATGATGTGTTTATATACACATGAATTAGCCATTAGCCAGCATCCAACGGCTAGTTGCTAGTTTGGGCCCTACTGGTTGGGCTTTATTGGCCTTTGGTTCTAGTTGTTGGTTAACCGACCAATCCTTGTGGCTTATAGTACTCAAAAGCACGTGGCTTTGAGCATAAATTATCCAAATTGGCAACAGAACTATCCACATTCTTCCTAGAATCTACTTGGTTTGGTTCTAGTGGTTGGTTAACTGACCGATCCTTGTGGCTTATAGTACTCAAAAGCACGTGGCTTTGAGCATAAATTATCAAAATTGGCAACAGATCTATCCACATTCTTCCTAGAATCTACTTGGTCAATCTGAATGGGCTTTGGAATGACTTGAGAAAGCAAACACGACCATTGGAATGACTTGAGAAAGCAAACACAACCAACACTCAGATAACCCCAAATGCCGTGGTTTTCTGATAGGCCTAGTTTGGCTCAACTTGGACCTACATGAAGCATGAATCTAAGATAAAAGCCATCCATTTGGCAATGGCCAGGCATCGTGACTTGCTCTACAACAAGTCATGCAGGCTGAGAACAATACCTTTCAGGTCCTGCAATCTGGATTGTGGCTCTGAAAATAACTATCTAGTATTGCAGGCATATCAGGGAATAATTTACTTCAGTTTATCCTCATCCATGGAGGTCTTTGTGGGCAGCTTGAATCTGCAGGCAGAACCATGTGGACCCCCAAATTTGGCATCATGCAGGTCCCGTGCATTCAATTTACATTAAAATGCAAGGGCCTGCATGGTACCCCTCAGGGCTATGATGCATGGGCCTGGGCTGATCCAGATGCGCCTCATGGGCCAATAAAACAAACAGTCCTTTAAGAATATAGAAAACCAGACCTGTACATGACAAACCTAATGAGAATATTGTAACACCACTTTGTCACATTTGGTTTGCAACTTTCAATCTAGACGGGATGGTGTTGCATCTATCTTGTGTGGAAACAAGTCCAGGCATATCAAAAGAATCCTATGTGATACTCAGCTTTGTTAATATTAGAACCATGTGAGATAATCCATCTTATATCTAGCCAAGAATCTAACAACACATCAAATCAAATAACTACAACCAAAAAGTTTTTAAACTTCAGATACTCACATTAAAGAATGGGTCAGCACAGTTAGAAGCTTCAGCGATCATCACAAGGAATTGGATTGCACGGGCCTGTATTTAGCAGAGGACTGGGTGATAATAAAACTTCAAGAGCCACCTGAGCTGGTAAAACTATGGGCTCCAATAAAAACAGTCACTGCTATTGGAGGAAGAAAAGTAAAACAAAGCAAATGTTATATGAAAAGAAAAAGGGGCTAAGTTTTATAAAATGTTGAAACATCACTTATAATAACTTGGTTTGTATTTACATACCTAACATCTTCAGATGCATCTTATAACCTCAAATGAAGCGCACATTAATTCCTTCTCCCTCATAGATGCACTCTTTTGTAAGTAAAATAAACAGGATTTGGTTGAGAAATGATCAACAGAGACTACAGACACATACAAAATCATGGAAAACCTCTGAAAACAGAGATATTGAGAGAGAACAAGAATACTCAGCTAAGTTGACTACCCGAATGGAAGCCAAGTGTTCCATAGTTCAAAGTTGCGTTGAACCAAACAGGCCTAGATTTCTAGGGATATCCTTTAACAAACCGACCTAGGCATTCTATCTTGTCTCAATTATTACATCCATTGGTTCGAAAGGGATTCAAGGCTGCAGATCAATTCTTTTCCTATCTGAAAATGAGGCATCCTAACAGGCCGAAAGATTTGAATAAGAACAATCTCCATTTAACATAAAATCATAGATCTTAAAAACCAGAGAAGGGGAGCATATTTAGTAACAAAATCCTCAGGTACTTTGTACCAGGAGAATTTGACGCTGAAACTTTTAGTTAGAAAAATTACTTCTTGCTTTCAGAACTCTGGGAAGACGACCAATGTTTAGAAGCAACAACAACAACAAACAACAACTAAGCCTTTTCCCATACTAGACGGGGTCGGCTACATGGATTCTTTGTTTCCACAGATCTCTATCGTGTGCCATGTTAGCAGTTAACTCCCAATAAGCTAGATCATTCTTTATTGTTTCTTTCCAACACTTTTGTGGTCGTCCTCTACCTCTTTTAATACTTTCCAAATTTAGTTTTTCTAACCTTCTTACAGGTTCTTCTTTTGATCTTCTTTCTATATGTCCAAACCATCTTAAACGATGTTCTCTCATTTTATCCTCTATTGGTGCCACTCCTAATTTGTTTCTAATAACCTCATTATGTATACGGTCTTTTCTTGTATGACCACTCATCCATCTCAACATCTTCATTTCTGTCACAGACATCTTTTGTACATGTTGATGATTAACTGCCCAACACTCAGAACCATAAAACATGGCAGGCCTAACTGCTGCTCTATAATATTTACCTTTTAATTTTAATGGTATCTTCTTATCACAAAGAATACCTGATGCTCCTCTCCATTTTAACCAACCATCATTAATTCTATGTGTAACATCTCCATCAACTCTTCCATCACTTTGAAAAATTGACCCTAGGTATTTAAAACTTTCCTTTTGGGGAATGCAATGTGTGCCAATTTTAATTTCTATGTCCTCTGAAGTAGCCAAATGATCAAACTTACATTCCATATATTCTGTCTTTGTTCTACTAAGTCGGAGGCCTTTGTTTTCTAACATTTCTCTCCATAGTTCCAATTTTCTATTAACTTTTTCCTTAGACTCCTCCACTAATACAATGTCATCTGCAAATAACATACACCAAGGTACTTCATCTTGAATATGTTTTGTTAACTCATCCATCACCATTATAAATAAGTATGGACTTAAAGTTGATCCTTGATGTAACCCAATATTAACTTCAAAGAAGTCTGTCGTTCCTTCATGAGTCCTCACACATGTTTTTGCACCATCATACATGTCTCTTATAAGGTTAATATATGTCAACGGGATACCTCTTTTTTCCAAAGTTCTCCAAAGAACCTCCCTCGGTACCCTATCATAAGCTTTTTCTAGATCAATAAATATCATGTGAAGGTTTTTCTTTTTTGCTCTAAAATGTTCCATAAGACGTCTCAAAAGGTGGATCGCTTCAATAGTAGATCTACCTGGCATAAATCCAAATTGGTTCTCTGTTGTACTTGATACTTGTCTTAACCTACGTTCGATAATTCTTTCCCATAATTTCATAGTATGACTCATTAACTTGATACCTCGATAATTTGAACAATTTTGAATGTCTCCCTTGTTCTTATTTCTTTGTTGTACTTGATACTTGTCTTAACCTACGTTCGATAATTCTTTCTCATAATTTCATAGTATGACTCATTAACTTGATACCTCGATAATTTGAACAATTTTGAATGTCTCCCTTGTTCTTATATACAGGTATAAGTGTACTTGCTCTCCATTCCTCGGGCATCTTTTGGTTTTTCCATATTTCATTAAATAGTCTTATGAGCCAAGTGATTCCTATTTCTCCTAGTATTTTCCAAACTTCTATAGGAATATTATCTGGTCCTACCGATTTACCACTCTTCATATGTTTAAGAGCCTCTTTGACTTCATTCTTTTGAATACGTCGGTAGAAATTGTGGTTTATATACTTTTCTAACTTGGCTAAATCTCCTAAACTAAAACTAACATCCTTATTTTCATTAAAAAGATTATAAAAATAGTTTTTCCATCTATTTCTTATATCATCATTTGCCACTAGAATTTTTTCATCCTCGTCTTTTATGCATCTAACATAATTAAGATCTTTAGTTTTCTTATCTCTAGCCCTAGCTATCCTAAAAATATCTCTTTCACCCTCTTTTGAGTTGAGTTTTTTATATAAGTCCTCCCAAATCTTAGCTTTTGCTTCACTAACGGCCTTTTTTGCTTCCTTCTTTGCTTTCTTATAAGCTTCTAAAGTTTCACTAGTTTTCTTAACATAATGTAATTTGTAACATGCCCTCTTTGCCTTGATTTTATTTTGTACTACTTCACTCCACCACCAAGCTTCTTTTTGTGCCGGTACACCTCCCTAAGATACCCCTAACACATCTTTCGCCACTTTCCTAATATGTATAGCCATATTGTTCCACATATCATAGGGTGTGCCAACATAATTTCAAACATCTCCTTGAAGGACTTTCTGTTTAAATATATCTTTTTTCTCGCTTTTGAGGTTCCACCATTTAGTTCGAATAGCTCGATGCACTCTTTTCTTCTTTGTCCATTTTTTTATTTGTAAATCCATAACTAAAAGTCGATGTTGGGTGGTTAAGCTTTCTCCTGGAATTACCTTACAATCTTTACAACACGCTCTATCTTTTTTTCTATAAATAAAGTAATCAATTTGTGTTTGTGATAAGCCACTCTTATAAGTAATTAAATGTTCATCTCGTTTTTTGAAGATTGTATTGACTATAAAGAGATCAAATGACATAGCAAAATTTAAAATCTCCCAACCTTCCTCGTTTATATCCCCATAACCAAAGTTTCCATGAATCCCTTGATATCCTAATGCCTCTTTACCGACATGTCCATTTAAATCTCCTCCTAAACAAATCATCTCCCTTTGTGGAATCTTTTGAAACACCTTATCTAACTCTTCCCAAAAAACTGTCTTTATACTATCTTCTAGTCCTACTTGGGGTGCGTAAGCACAAACTATATTCAAAACCTCTACTCCTAACACTAATTTCAATGTCATGATTCGGTCACCATATCGTTGTATGTCTACTACACTCTCCTTTAAATCTTTATTTATGATAATACCAACTCCGTTTCGGGCCTTTTCTTTACCTGAGTACCATAATTTAAAACCTGTATCCTCTATCTCCTTTGCTTTTTCTCCAACCCATTTTGTCTCTTGTAAACATAGAATATGAATCTTTCTCCGAATCATAGTATCTACCACCTCCATTAGCTTACCCGATAATGTTCCAATATTCCAAGAACCAATACGAATCTTATTATCTAGGACTAGCTTCCTTACCCCCCGCATCCGTCCATAATCAAAATGCGGAGACCCTCTCTGAAAATTTTTCACTACATTCGGGCGGCAATGTAGCGGGACTAACTTCTTTACCCACACCCGTCCATGATGTGGGAACCCTCTCTGCAATTGATTCACTACATTCGGGCGAAAATGTAGTGGCCCTTGCTTACTTCTTACTGCATTCGGGCTCTGCAGCACGTCGCTAGGCGGGGACGCCCCAAAGTAATGCTCATTAACTCTACGACCAATGTTTAGAAGCAAAAAAGAAAAAAGAAACACTTATCCACAAATACTGCAGCTTCTTACCAGCCTGATTCATGTCGACTGAAGGAGGTCTCAACTCTACAGCTTGTCGGCGTGTTTTGGGTTGACACTGAGAATCCTTTGCTATTTTATTTGATTGTGAGCATTCACCAGAACCAGTTCTTTTTCTTGCTGGGATTCGTCTTTGTCTAGTCTTCATTTGTATTCCTCTTTCATATGAAGGTGTTTCTGGGTTCTTGCAAAAGCTTCCTACTGGAAGAACTCCTTTTTGGAATTCAGGATGTTCTTGTGTTTACCAAATCCTAGGACAGATAACCAGTTTAAAATCATTATCTGTAGGTCAACAGTTGTATATCATTGAACATAATACACAAATTTGAAAATGAAACAGGAATATGAGAAGAAAATTGATGACTTAAAAATAAGAATAATATAGTTTGTGACACAAATTAATTGTAAGTAGAAATTTTGCAAAACACAGCCTACGGGGAGGATTCTCCTTAACATTGTTGGTCCAATCACAGATAAAGGAGGGTGCTAGGTACAGCCGATACCTTCAGCAAATCTTTTACTAGGGTGTGTGATGTTCCCCGCATCCAAGTCAGAACTCCAGAGTACATGTGTTTGGGAGAAAATACAACTAAGACAGGTGATGTACTAGGAAGTCCTCATGTCACACCCATTAACAACCCACCTAGTGTCCGAGAAATCTTTGTTAAAGTTGAGGTATAAGACAGGAAAACTATAGGGTCAAACTTTTAAGATATAAAATGAAAATTAAAAAAATACTATGGTCCAAAAGTGGTTGATATTTTTTTCCAGTTGCTTTGATGCTTTTAGCTCATCTTTTCACTAAGAGAAATTTTGAAAAATCCATACCTAGAAACTCTGCAGGACCATAGGAGAGGTAACATACAAAATGCAGCTATACCAGGCAAAACGTATCCTGAGTGCTTCACATATGGCACCTAGAACAATACTTGTATTATTTTCACCTATGCATTGCACTGTATGATACAATGATATTGATTTTTCCTTTTCTTTTTAAATTTTGGTTGTTAAAAATATTCTTCTCTTCATTAGAAAGGAAAATTGCATGATAGGGTGCAATGCACATGTATCAATGTCATATAATACAGGGCCTTCATAAGTAAGGTATACTAAGCTTAAATAGCCTTTTATGAAGTGTCGTTGCTAAGTGGTTCACACAGCTTGTTGTTCATAAGTCAAAGTCAAAGAATAATCAGTGACAACATATCAAAAACTAAGATTTTTTTTATAACCAACAAAAACTAAAAGTTCTGATCCGAGACACAACCAAATCAATTATAATTGAGCAATTTGTCAAGGATCTAGTGAAAAAAGGATAAAACAGATTTAGGAATTAAAAGACAAGCTGTGAATAATTGTAAGAAAATCATGTTGAATAATGTTAACTTCAAACTGACTAACATATCACCAAGCATAGGAAGGAAGCAACCATAGGCTGGTAGAATAAGTTCTAATATACAACCAACAGAAGGCAACAGGCAAAAATCTAAAGATGAACCACGAATTTTCTTTGTTGTTTCTTGGTTGTTTTTCTAATACCGTTTGATGGATTTGGAAAATAAGTTTCAGACTCCAATAGCATAAACTTAAAGAGTATGCTGCACAGCTGATTTCCCGATTGAAGACTAGTGCCAGAGCTTCCCATCTACCAGAAATCTTCTACTTTCCCCATTTCCCCAAGAACTGTGCAACCACAACCTTTTCTCAGAAAACCAAAGCAAAGAGGGAAAAGATTGCACAACTAGAGTGTTTCTAATCACAAAGATTCACCTTTCACTTAGCTCTCTCTGATTGCACATGTCAAATCACACCAAATCTAGACTACATGAATGACCATCTAGATCTTGAACATGAGCACAATAAAATGTGATCTTCGCCTAAACCTTCAAAATTGACCTAGAATGAGGACTTCTTATGCTGCAGGTGCTTGGAGAAAAGAAAAAGAGACTACTCTCATCAACATAGCCCACCCCACGGACTTCATAAAACCATTCAGCTCATCATGAAACCAGACTCGATCAAACAAAACTTAGACATTCACAATCTTAACAAGAAAATACCTTGTTCAGAAAACAGGGAAATTCCTTCATGAGGGGCCACTGTCTTGCCAATCAAAGGGATTACACCAAAATTGTCTACTGACAGAAACCAAATAAAGGAATATAGAAGAGAGAAACCAACCACATAATAGCAAGAAAACGCACAAACCTGATTAGAAACACAAAATCCTCCACGAGCACAAAACAAGAAGATGGTTGACTTGAGAACTTCCAAACCAACAGAGAAAAGAAAACAAAGAGAACCAACATACCAACAAAAATCACATTGCTGAAGGAGAAGATCAAAGAATCCGGATAACCTAAAAGATTTAGGAGATGAGGAGCATGGGTTTTCTCCCGCACTTGATTTTTCGGTGTTTCTGATATTGAATCCGACGAAGCCAAACGGAAGCGGCAACCCCCCGACTCTCTCTCTTTCTGACTTCCTGATGACTCGGCACACTCATCAACGGCCCAGATCAGGTCTCTCCACAGGCCATCTACCATTTCCAGTATACACGCGTCCAACAGAAGGGCAGGGTAACATTCTACGTCAGCGTTGCTTCATTGCGCGACGTGGACGCTAGAGATTGAGAGATATCGGCTCCGTCGGCGCCCACTGGATTCTTGCTGTGTAAGCTTGGCGGCCTAAGGAGTTTGTGTAAGCTTGGCGGCTTCTCTAGATCACAGCGATTCTTGATCTCTAGAATGGATGGTGAAATTTGGTGATGTCGCCTAGTTGTAGAAGATTAAACAAAGCTGCTCGTGATTTGACTTCGATTTGGACATCCCTTAGTTCATTATTGGCATAGTTGCATGAACAAGTAGCTTTCAGCTCACCCGTGGTGTTTGGCTTTGTACTTTGATTTAGTTGAATCTATGTAACATTGAGGTTTTCTATCTCTCACCATTAAAACATGGTCATGCATGTCTCGATGTCATGGCCACCCACCTCATAATTTCCGAGGTGCACCAAACTTGTGTATATAATTATTGAAATGAATGATTGTTATGCAAATTTGTTGAAGTTGGAGAGGAACATAATGTGTCCTTTTGGTAAGAAGATAGCACTCAATAATACTACACAATAATAAAGTTGTGTGGTACCAGGTGCTGGGAAGTCGATCATCAACCAAAAAAATAATCAAGCGAAGCAATGCTTGGTTGATTCAAGTGGTTTGGCACTTGCCCCCTTAAGCAAGGTCTTGACTTCAAGTCTTGTGAATGGAGAAAATCAGTGGCTGGAGAGCCTTAACCCCAAAGTAGGCCAACACCCGCTAGAACCAGACTTGCAGGACAATGAGGCTTCCGGATACTGGTATTTTCACCTAAAACAGAACATAATGTCAAGGTGGATTATCTTTCATACAATGAAAGATCAGATTGCAAAAACTGTTTTATGGATCTAAACAAACATGTACAGATACATTTTCACCCCGTTGGAGATTAACCGAATTAACACAACCAACACTCCTCATCAAAGTTGGCAATCTTAAAAAAGAAAATAAATAATTACCAAAAGTAACCATAATTGTTCATTTCTTCCTGTTTGTGTTTGATATACCTTCTCTTTTGCACCCGAATTGAAGAGATGCAGTTGCTTAACGGACATCCATTGGCACACCCGCATGAGTCACGACCACGACTCAATTCAAACTGATACCATGTAGCCGCTTATCGTGCAAGCGTGATCATGAGCGGTGATCAAAGGCAAAAATAATCAAATCTAACTCAAACGAAATATTCAACTTAATTATATCAAATATCTATACATCAAAACAATCCATCCAAGATTGTGCGAGGCCCATCGAACATAACCCCAAATAACCAAAATATTTATTAGACAATCTACCACTCATCTAAATCATACCATCTCAAAATATGTAGCTTGTTCAACTGCTACTATGCTCCGACTCATAATTCAATAGGAAGGGTGAACTTTGACTCATAGCTCAATAGAAAGGTTAACATCTTTAACTAGAATTCATACTAAAAGATGTATATTTTCACAAACAAATCACTTTTATTTCTAATTCATGATTTCAAATTCATACAAACACATGCACGCACACATATTGATTAGTTATAATAATTATATCTCATATTATATTTTCCCCAAGGGCACAGACCCTCCATACGTGACTTTGGTCACCTTGGCAATGACGGTCAAACCACGTCAACTCTCACGGCAGAGTGCCCAGGAACACACTCTATATTCACCCTAAATCGGAACACTCGAGTAACCTCAAGGTCTCTAGACACCCCACACAAATCATATAAGTATGGCTCATATATTCACACATTATTACATTTAAAAACTCAATCCAATTTATCACATTCACAATCTCATATCTAGGTTTGCGTATACCCAAATCCATATCCATCCAATATTTAAATATCATGTTCATACCAATACATGCATATCAAAACATGTTTTTTATCAACCAATCCATAAAAAAGTTCTACTTCAAAAGCATAACAAATAACTCATAATTGCAAACATCATTTCATAAACATCATTAAAACATTTATTGATCATGCACATTTAAATCTATCTAAAATAAGAAATAACTTCTACCATGGTTCTATAAAGGAATATATAACCCCCTATCCTAAGGAGTAATAAGATTCGATTTTAAACTGTTGAGTCACTCTTATCACCATCAAATCCTTCAATTTTAATCTCTAAACAATGATAAATAATTAAAATATTAAAATTCATTTAATTACGAGACTAACTCAATAAATCGGATCCCAAACAACCCTAAAATAACCAAAACCCAACTTAGATCTATTTAAGTTGTCCTAGATCCGAATTATCACTTAGATCCATATTCGATCCAAATTGAGCGGCACGGTCGGTAGTTTGTGTTCCTATGTCGACACAAAACTTGGAATTGCTAAAACAAGTCCCGTTTTGGACCCAAAATCTGTTCAAGAACAAACCCGAACCTATTTCTAACATGAACACAATCCAAAACCTGATTGAGACATGTTTTGACACAAGACATGACCTATCTGACACGAAATTCTTAGTATGACATGAGACACGAAGACACATCATGATCAAGTGTCATTCATAGTGTGTTGGACACAACACGATGTATCAGACACGACACTACATGAGAATCAGGACACAACAAGACATAAGAATAGGGCACGCCAAAAAGGGTGTTTTCCTTGGTTTTTCCGACTACCATTTCACCACTTTTTGACAACGATCAAGGCCTCTGATGATACCCCATTGTCCGCCTATCTCTCCTCTTTCGATCAAGCTCAAGAACAACTACCGATGGTGGCATTTTGATGGAAAACAAGAATAAAAAAAGTTACACAAAATGAAAAATTCGACGAATATAAATCATTTCTCAACCAAATTGACACCCATGACTTACCCAAAACCCTTCGTTCTACCCCAATGCTTCAACTCAAGTCCAAAACGGTGATCAACAACAATTTTTTTGAGCGAAAAATGAAAAAAACAGAATTCTTAAAATAACTGATAACTCACTGGATTCTAGACGATTCTCCGTCGATTCAGTCGCTTGCCTAGCTCTCTCAATGCTGCCAACAATCGCGGGCCTTTAAAGCTTCCCAATATAGGTAATCGGCCTTGGCATGGCAGTAACCATATGTGGTGGCCACCACATTCCAGCAATGCCCAAGTCGGGTGTTACATTTCATCTTGTTTCGGATGGGTCTAGATCCAACCGGTTCCAGATCCAGATCACCCCAAACCATTACATCCTCTGCGTATAATTTTAATATGCGATCATATTAGCATCCAACCAGCTTGAAAGCTTAGTTTTGAGCCCGCGATTTTAGTGTTCTTACCGAACCATGTTCTCGACTCAGCTATGGATAGCCAAGGGATTCAAGTCTAGTGGGTAACAGCATCTGGTTGAGATCCCAATGGTCAATTTCCAGACCCACGAGTAGCAGCAGCTGTAAGAATCAGCTTGAACTGGTTATTTAGAAACGATTTGGTCCGAAAAAATGCACTTTATATCAACGAGTCTTTGTTGTCACTACACGAAAAAATACGATGATAACAACCCTTTTGACAGTCATTGCCATTAATAGCACCAGTCATCCGCATCAGCTTGAATTGGTGGATATCGAATTGAATTCGTCAGAAAATTATTCTTCCGCACCAATGCAGAACATCCTATACTAGTTCCTCTCATTATTGTTTGTAAAAATCCTTTATTTCGGTATTCTTTTGCAATGAAATTTGCCAATTCATTTCAATTTGATGCAATTGGGCTGATCATCTGAATATTTTCAGCAAACGAAGATGGTTGAATTCGAAAACCAATTCTACAGGTTTCAGGTCATGGTAGTCACCTCTTAATTGCAGGTAATCATACTATCATCCATACCAACTACTAACCCACAACGAGAAAAGCATAGTAATCAACGTAAATATTGGTTGGTGTTTGGAAGACCGTTTATGCACAATCATGTGAAAGATGAACAAGCACCGGAAGGGGTGGGAGGGCCTCTCTTTAAGTTCACACATGTACTGAGCAGAATAACACTAAATGCGTCATTTTGAAATACTACCCATTGTCGTTCGCTTATCATTCCCTTTCTTTGCCACGATTCACACTCTCGCAACCACCGCACTCAAGCTCCCAGTACATGCACAGGAGTCGAGAAATTTTTTTTCCCATGAACACTACCCTTAACAGATGCTGCTCACAAACTCGACGAAAACTGATTTTGTCTTCAGACTCATCATCCAAAGTACAAATTTATTCCTGACTTGGGACAACAAAATTTTGTACTTCAGAGAATGCCTCCCCAAACTATATACACCATTTTGATGATTGAGGAACCACCATGTTTCTATGAGCTGCTCCAAGGACAATCATTCTTGACGAAGCATAACCAGCTTGATATAAAAGCAGCAAGGAGTCTTCAAGTATGCCGAACCCGGAAAGTTTGACATATCGGTCAGGCAATTTGAGCAACACCAACATTCATGTAGAGCTGGCAAGGCCAGACTGACCATTAATCCATGAGATCAATTAATAGATCGTCAACCAAGGAGCATAACATGGTAGCCTCCATTTCTGCTGCTATCTCTTCATTCATCCTACATTTTCCCCAATCTCCATTTCTTTCCATTTCCTTCAGGCATAGGTTTCTACCCTCATCCTCTTGGTTTCCCTTCGCCAGCCAATCCATTATGCGATCAATAGCAATTCGAACCAACTCAACTTCCTCTGTTTCACTATCAAAGCTCAATTCTTCTCTAAAGACATCAATGACCAGTAATTCGAAGGATCCCCACCTCTTTTCTGATGCATCTAAATAATCTATCATTATATCCCTTATGTACTCCTCCACATTCTCTACTTCACCATTCAAGTGGTCCCCACTATCATCAGGCTGGCCCTTGGTGAAGATCTCAAGATCTTCATCAGTAAGTTCATAATCTGATGATGAAAACCGCTTCTCAGGATCAACGGAATCAAGTTTAGCAAGGTTCTCGTACCTGCTGATCTTCTGTAACAGTTGCTGCTTTGTCCCTATTCAAGCATTATTACGGACTGTCAGGACTGCAAAGAAGAATCACTAGGGAACAACATATCGGTTAATGTAGAGATATTTTTTAATGGACATAGCTGCAGGACAAGAAGATTCATCTCAATATTACAGGAGATGCTGCCATTACTACTAGAAAGGCAGGGAATGAAGGTCGAAGCTTCTAGGAAAGTCATGACTGCAGGATACGTGTCTGTAATATATTAGAGGTTAAATGTATCCAAAAACCCAATGGTGATGATATTACTACCACCGACAACTCCACTTTATATAACTTTGCTGATGCGGGTGTCCGACTATCTGAATTTACATGTTTCATGATGCTTTAACTAGAAAATATTTGGGAAAATCTGCTGAAGTTTAGGCTTCTGCATTATTTGCAAGGATAAAGCAACTTAATACAAGAACTAAGTGCTTAAACATGATTTGAGCCTAATAATTAAAATATCATATTGGTTGCTTCTACTTTTTTGGTTATAAGAGGAGGTCAAAGCCTAACACACATCCACATATGCACCCTCTGGGAGTAGTTGTGCTAGTTGAGCTAATGATCTCGGTGCACATTGATTGCAATTTAAGTGTTAAAAGAATCAAACAGTAAGAATATGCTAAGATTGAGAGCGTACTCTCTATATTAGCAAGGCTCTCCTCGAAAGATGAAGTCGCAACTTCATCTTCATATGGGAAGTCAAGGACAGAAACAGGACTGAACTGTTCTTTCTCTTCGTATCCTTCAATCTCACAGCATATAGTGCATCCATCATCTACGCGCTCTCCCTGTTGCAGTTCAAATAATTTCATCAACATATTGAACATTGGAGACAAATCAGATCGCTACAGAAACCTATGATTCAATTGGAAAGACATGATTCAGCAAGTAAAAACAGTTACGATTTCAAAATTTCCCAAGCATTAATTCCCTTTTCTACAGTTGAAGTTTTCGTCAGATGAATCATTGAAACATGAACTTATATATTAAAAGAAGTCATTCTGGGCTTGAACTTGTCCTTTCACTGGGCATGGCCGATAACATCATATGTTCATCTCATAATATTACATATTATGGCAAAACAAAGAACTTACATGTCAAAAGAGCATGAAATTTGGCTCCAATACCATAGTAAATCCTTGATTCCCCAAGTTTCATAATATCACAAAGAGAAGTCATTCTGTATACCTCTAAAAGTCGATTATTTTCTTCAGTATAACATTTTTTTCAGCAATTAAATATGGACCTATCGGTCAAGAAAGTCAATGGTCGCTTTTATGACTTCGTTAGTGTAAGTTATTTTCAAGTATCAGAGCTTGATGAATTAAGAAGTCAATTCATTTCATTAAGAGAATAAAAGCAACAGTAAACTTTATTATCAAAACACAAGAAACAGTCAAGCAAAATCGTTTGAAAACAGTGCCAGCTTTCTCAATGAACAGTAGTTGTCGTGATAAATATTGCTGGGCTCAAAAGTCTGAGTGGTCCGTCTTGTCCTTCACCAAGTGTTTGGTTTCTCCTTCAAGACCGAAATTGATGGTCAAAAAGCGAACCCATCCGTGCATTACTGATATCGACTATTAGAGACTCAATCACGATTGGAATTACCCATCCCAAGCAGAAGCACCATTTTATGAGAGACGTGACTTAACATGGGATATGCTACATGCCCATGCATAGATTCTGAGTAATAGGCCAAGTTGATAACGACCATTTAAGACAGCAAAATGGACGGCCACGATCACATTATGCTACCACTCCCATGATTCAGTTTATGCACTCGATTTGTCTTTAAGAATATTAAAGCCTACTAAGTGCAGAGTTTGGGTACAGAAGATTTTATCCTGCCTGGAGCAAGGGAAATGACTAAAGTTGCCGCTCATTGACCATTAAGTTCACCTGGAAGTTCTACACATATCTCTGTAATCACATAAAGTTACCGCTCCCCATGAAGAGTGTCGGCAGACTTGCAGTCTCAACCACAGTGCCAACAACTATTCAGAATAGTGGCACTATATTGACAAATTGGTTCTGCTAAATTTGTCGCTGCTCTTATCAATAGTATTACAAAATCTATACCACAGACAAAGAAAGTACAAGCCAGGTAAGAACAATAGTATCAACGACCAAGAATGATATGGAAGTCTGATCAAAATGGTAAAGTAGAGTTCGTGTTGCAGATAAGTCCTGAAATGGGCATTATAAACAAGCTGGCACTATGGCGTCAATGACCACAAAAACACAAAGTCAGATGACAGAGTAACTAAATAATGCAGTAAACAGGCACACACCTCTTGTACGTTAGCTTGCGCATCCCGTGAAATGGCCCCATGCTTGATCTCTCTTGAGTTGATTTTGTTGTTCTCATTTGATGGCGAACAGGAGACCTTTTGGAACTCATCATTTATCTCTACCTCGTCTTCTTTGTCACTGTGGCAATTCAGTGAAAGAGTTTTATCTTTCAACGCATCAGCCATACCATAACACACTGAACTATCGGTAAATGACTGCAAATGCGATGAATAATCACTCTCAGACCATGTACAAGTACTGCTCCTTGAAGATGAACAAGAATCTGAGGGACCATAGACTGTATTTGATTCCTCTCGAGGCGGGGATCTCGAACTACGGTAATTCCAGCGTGTGATCTCTTCTTCGTCTCCGAAAGACCTCCACCGCACGATATCTCGAACACGAACTTTGACTTCGCCGCCGACTCTATGATCCCGCCGAGAGAGGCTTCTCATGGCCGCCGAGAGTCTTCGTGAAATGCTTCCTTTGTTGGACTCCTTCACCGAAGCCACCCTTTTAAGAAAGGATCCCAATTTGTTCACTTTGTTGGAGACGGTGGTAGTCTTTTTTCTCCGAGAGGGAGAGCGAACGGAGAAAGGAAGAAGCTTGACGATGGCTTCCGAAGCCTTGTGCAATGCTGAAAGAGTGCTTGAAGGAGGCTTGCAGGGAATCATAACGCTTTCCCTATGGGTGGATTTATTCTTGTGTCTTGAATCCATTGCAAGGAGATATCTCATGGTAGCAGGCAATTCTTTAGGATTACGATGCTGGTGCCTCCTCTTCGTCGAGACTTGAGTCTCCCTCAAGAAATCTTTGAGCATTAAGGGTTTCTGTTTCTCATCCATGATGAACTCCCTTTGTGGTAGATAGCCCAAACCCGCAGTTTTCATGGTAAAAGACTGATTTTTCGACCGAGAACAAGAAAAGGATCGTTTGAATCGTTAATGCAAAGATTTTGATGAGACTCGTGCAGATTACAACGGTGGTATGGTCTAAGCAATGACAAAAACGATAAAATTATTGATAACGTCCAAACAAGATGATGGAATCAGATGTAGCGACGAGAAGAAGAGAAGAACAAGGGAATAGGAGGAAGGTGGGACTCGCCAGATTATGAGCAAATACAGAATACGACCTTCCACCAACCACTGCTTGTATTTGACTATAGAAAAAGAGGAAAAGCGGTTAGAGAGAGGAAAACAACCGTCTCTATTATCATACATAGAAGCAAAACAAGCAAGCTTCTACTCGGAAGATTTTAAAAGGGGAAATGGTGGTCCCGTGATCGAATCACAAGGACCAGACCAGACAGGGTGACGATTTAATTGTTTCCTAAGATTTAAATTACTTTAAAGAAAGGAGGACGGAGAAACAGGAAGAGACTAAGGTACTTGGGTTCAGTAAGGCCTCAAATCAAGCATTTAAGTAGCTATCCCTTGCAGAGGCAAAGCCGAAAATGCACGTAACCATTAAAACCCATCACCGGAATGACGGACTCCGGCAGATGTCCGCCTGCAATGCTCCTGTAAACAATGAAGAAACAATGCATCAACATCAGAAAAGTTGGCACAGAGCCAGAGATCAGATACACCATTTACAAAAAATGAGAAAAAAGCAAAAGCCTAAACACCTACAAGTTTCCAGCCAAGGACCACACCTCAAAAGGCAATCGAAAAGCTAAAAATACAAATTTCAAATTCTCAGGATTTCAAACCAAAACAGAAGATGGTGATGGATTCAAAAGATAAACCTAGACCACATTCCTTCAGAAAGCACGAAAATTGACAGACAAGTTTGCATTTTCCGAAAAGAAACGGGACGGAATTCAAGTTCACAAAAACTTTCGCTACTAGACAATTAAACAATCTCAATTCTTCGCAATGTAGCTCGAAATAAAGAGCATTACCACACTAAGCATTGATGAAAGTCACCTCACAAACCGATTTTTCAGCTAAGCAACCAGATTTAGAGGTTTGGAAACTCAATTACCGACTCAAATGGAGAAAGAAGAATGAGTCAAAAATAGAAACTCTTTCCGCGATTTTCTGAACAATCCCGGAGAAAAAGAGAGCTAAACAAAGTAGGAACTAGTGAAACACCCAAAAGTTAGACAATCTCCAGCTAACCCATCAGAAACTAAGCATCACCGAACGGTAACGTACAGTGAGAAAAAGTGAATCTCCGGCACCAAAACGCAGAATCCGGGCTTGAGTTCGATGACCAACCTAGAATAAACACGCTTCAGAGGGATGAATTTCGAGCTGAAATCGCCTGAAGCTTTAAATTTATAGGCGGACAACTCGCGGGTAAAATGGCTTAGATGGCGCACACCGAAAACGAGAGGGACCACGGTGAAAATAAAAAACTCCGTCCCCGTAAAAAGAGAAGAGAAAGAAGTGCAGAAGAAACGAAGGAGGTGAGAAGGTTCCACAGCAAAATAATTTAAACCATCTTGTTGCAACCTCACCTGTCACAACTCTCTCTCTCTCTCTAGAAGAAGAAGAATAAGGCTTCACGCTGAGAAGAAAGCCACGAAGATTTTAATACCGATGAGGCATCGATTAACGTTTCTTCTTCAAGTCTGTGTGTGTAAACCTCTGGTCTACATAAAAGTCATTTATTTGCGGAAGACGGTTTATCTATCGCTTATTTACAGATGGGTAATTTCGTTACTTCATAAACGTAGCTATTTTAATTTTCATTCTTGAAAATGTTTTTTGTTCTTTTCAAAAAGTTCTTATCAGAAAACTTTTCCTTCTACGAAGGGTGGCCAACCTTCGAAGACAGCACAGCACTCACGTGCCCCCCTGGGAGTCGAACTCTCACCGAGCAGCGCCCTGGCAGTTGAGCTAACGCTTTTTAGGTGCTTATTAAAGATCACTTGATACGACCAATAGGAGATAAAGCATCAGACCAAAGTAAACTTTAGTGAAATGTGAAAAATTAAACGATAAATATTGGAAGAAGAAAATAAAGAATTGCAAAGTAAATACATAACACAATCTCGTTTTTTTTTAGTTAAATGCTAAGAATTTAAGTAACTTGAAGGCATAAAGGGCTTAATCTCGATTTCATAATTTCGACATGGTGATATATTTACATAAAATGTCTACTTTGGCGCAGGCAAAGGAGCCGTAGGCTATCGAAGTGCACTCGTTTGGGATCACTGAATCCTCGAGTTCATCAACTAAGTCTTTTCCTTCTTTCTCTTGGTGGAAATCTATGTTCTTTCAAAAGGATTCTCTAATAGATAGAACAGACAAATAGCTTGGTATAAAGAATTAAAGGAGGAATTTTAGTTTTATTATTAAGGTTGTTACAACTTACCAGTAGTATTTTTAGGAAATATTTTTGGATGAAATATACTTGTATCATGCGTTTACAAAATACTTATATTTTCTCATATATATATATATATATATATATATATATATATATATATATTAAGAGTGAAGAATTTTTCAGATTTTAAGCTCACCTTGATCTAAAGTGAGTCCGGGTGGCCATATTTATTGTGTCATTATTCCTTTAAAAAGCTAATACCATCATCACCTGGGTTGGGAAGCTCTTGCTTTTGTATAAAGGACGCAAAAGGAGAAACTTAGTTTTTTATACTTTAGGCTTTTGAGTTTTAACTGATCTTCGAGGCACAGAAACAAGAGCAGCAAGGCAAATCGAGATTGAGGAAAAGGTTAGGTGGTCTTTGGTAAATATGCGCCGTTTGGCAGCTTTATTTCAAATACTGTCTCTGTTCACCTTTCACTTCGTAGATCGTGCCACATCGGATTCGAGGTCCGGGTTGGACCAAATGGCGCCGGCATGTCGGCGAGGAAGGAGTTGACCGCCATCCTCATCGAAATGACTAACTTACCCCTTACAGATCTTTTCTTTTCCCCTTTCGTGGCTGGTTTGGATAACAGACCCAGACCGGCTTTACCCGGATCCACTAAACCCAAGGTGAGTCCAAAACCCCAAATGAAAACTTTAACCTTCACCAAGCTTTTCCCATATTAAGAGAAGATTAGGAGTTAATCAATCCAAATATGATCCCCCTCGATTCGCTTAAGTTGGGAGTAATGATATGATTAAATGGATCAGTATTCAAAAGATAGATCACACCTTGAAAAAAGGTCTTGATCATGGATCTAACACAACTCACCTTCTTTATTCAAAAGCTGTGGATCATTTGCATTTTCATGCCTGCTTTTTGTGATGGGCCTTCTCACTTGGATGATGGTATTATCCGGTGCTCTATATTACTATATTGTTCAAGTCTCTACAAAGACGAAGGTGCATATAGAGATGAACCCTGAAGGTCTCTTGTTGGAATTTCATGCCGTTCATTTACATGATTTAAGTAAGAGTTAGCACTACGAACACTTCTAACTTGCAAGAGGTGACCCTTATTATGCAAGCATTAACAACATATAATCACCACTATAGCCAATATTTTCTATTATATCGAAATAACCAGGAACCGAATCCATCTGATACGGATCTTCATGACGCTGGCGCGGTTTTGGCTATTTTCGTAATTTCCCGTTAAACCGTGCGATCTCCGCACGCGAGCCCCCCTTGGACCACTTTGGAGTTTTTCTCTAAAGATATTTTTAATTCAAAAAAAAATTGGATTTGTCGCTTTTGTTTGCCGGGCCCACCAACACACGTGGCAAACTGGGCGGGCCCCAGAAGTGGGTCCTACGGAAAGAGAGACCCGCCATTCAGAAGATCGCCCCGCCAAGATTCTGTCCCCTCCCTCCGATACAAGGAAATCTGATACCTTCTACGACCCAATGACAATAACGCCATCGAAAGTTCATCATTTTTACGGAAGATTAGCTCTCTGTTGTGTTGAATGCTGGAGCTACCCACGAGGGTAACTTAGTCACTTTTGTTTCACCGCCTCTTCTTCAGTAATCGAAATTTATACTATACGGGGGCCTTTATATAAAAGAAATAAACTCTACATCTTGACCGTTTGCTGTGGGCATCATGACCTTGAGATCAAGCTGATGCCCAATCATGTGAATGCTTAGTTAAGATATATGGGTGTCGCGTGCAGCTTTTGGCTAGTCTAGAATTATTTGCCGAGGGTTGGGCGGTGCACGAGTTTGCGTGATGGTGAGATACTTTTGGTCCGACGAGAACGAATAAGTTGCGGTGTAAGAAAATCTGGACCATCGGATTTGCAAGATAAACGGTGTATCAGTGTGAGAAAGAAAAGTACGCTTTTGGATTTTAAATCTACGCCAATTATACGCATTCATTAAGCAGGCGTTATTTTCTAAAATTACGTCGATTTAAATATTTAATGATCTGTAAAATGACTTGGTCGGATTGGATCTCTTGGTGTCCACCCAGCATCCTTTCACACGAAAGTAACTTACTTGATCGTATTAAATCTAAACCAAATCCGGATCTCATTACGCTATGATTAACAATTCAGGCAGATTAAGTTTTAAATCTAATTATACGAACCCGATTGCACCGTATCGGGTTATTTCTAAGGGTTTCTTTGCAAGTAACATTAATTCTAAGGGTTAAGGAGTGGTTACATATAACGTATATAACCCCTCCCTCTCTCTTGAACTCAGTGGCCTCTGCAGTGTACAGCCAAACAAAAAAAAGGAGAAAAAAGAAAAATGCCACCCACCAAACAAAGATTATTTACATGAAATTGATCCACTTAAAAAAGATTCAATTTGCTCTCACTTGTCACCATTAATTTTATGACTGTGACTAATTAGATATAATAAGTATAGTGGTTGTCCCATTGTAGTAGTAGTAATAAGAGTATATTGGTTGATTGTGCTGAAATGGACGAGTGGTCACACAAAGCAAGGTCATATATATATATATATATATATATATATATATATATATATATATATATATATATATATATATATATATATATATATATGATAAGGTTATTAGTAACAAATTATGAAGGGTATTGACAAAATAAGATTGTTTGAGAAGGTAGAAAGATGACGAAATGAAGTTATGATAAAAAGGTACGAGAAACTAGGTTGTAAAAATGTTAAAAGAAGAAGGATAAGACCACAAATGTATTGAAAGAAAACAATAAAAAATGATTTATCTTATATTGAGTTAAATGTTAGTAGGGCACATGATCAAGCTCTATCAAAACAAAGAACCTTTGTGTCCGATCCGTCTAGTATAGAAAAAGGCTTAGTTATTGTTATTATAGTAGTAGTAATGATGATGATGATGATATTTGTACATGGAGAATGAGGATGTTGTAGTTTTAAAGCCTCATTGGTGAATACATCCATCCCACTCACGCCGGAGGAGAAACATGACCCAATGCAAAGTACTAATCTTTATGCTTTTAATATTTTCTTTTCAAGAATACGGCTAGTAATTTATTCACATCTTTTTCCAATTGAGATAAAATAATATAAAAGAGAAAATCTATGTGGGACTCTACTAATTTTCCTATCCAATCCTAATAGTTTTTTTTGTGTGAATATTCATGTACTTTCTACTAAAGCTGCCCTCACGATGAATTAAGGGCACTCACTCCTCGTTGTCTCCTCATACTTTTATATATATATATATATATATATATTCTACTCATTCTTGATGTTGTTCACTCACATTTGATTTAGAGATACGAGTATAATAATATTTTTTTATATGTTTTTAAAATGTTTAATTTTTTTAAAATTATACTTATTTCATAAAAAACAATAATAGACATGATATAGTTTTCTTATATATAGAGAGAGAAGTGGATCTGATTTTTTTAAGGATATTAATGTAATAATATTGTTTTGCATATTTTTAAAAACCCTTAAAACATAATATGAAAAAACAATGAGTAAATATGAATAAATATGTCAAAAATGAACAGGATCTGATTATATATATATATATGTGTGTGTGTGTGTGTGTGTGTGTGTGTGTGTGTTTACTTTAAAACCATACCATGTTATGGTCATCGTTTGAAGTAAATATTTACGTTGATCTAGAGAAATGTGAAAGATGAAATGTCAAAATCGAGGGTACATCTATGAGAGTAACGGAGTGGTCATGCGTGCATGTAATTACAGGCATGAATCGAAGGGACGATTTTAGTAGAAATGGCTGAGGTGGAGGCATGTAATAATAGGGATGATTTCATTAATCTTTGACATTAATGATAGAAAATTAAGTTAAAAATACCGTTATACTTTATACTTTGCATTTAATGTATCATATATATTAAGTATAAAATAATTTAAATCCTATTGATATCAAAGATCAAACATAGCAAACAATTTAAACATCATCCAATTACTACTCTCTCTCTTTCTATATATATACATGTTCATCTTTTCTTTTTTAGTGCATGAGTGTTATTTAAAAGCTTTTAAGAGTATTGATAAAATACTAATTTTGATGCCATAGTAGTTCTACAATCATTCGGCAATTTCAACTAAAACCAAATCTGGTAAGGAACTAACCAAAACCAATGAAATTGAAATCAGAACTGAACCCAAAACTGAAGATGTAAAACCAGAATCGGCAGTTCACACACACACACACACACACACAATACACACACACACACACACACACACACACACACACATATATATATATATATATATATATATATATATATAGAGAGAGAGAGAGAGAGAGAGAGAGCAGGGAGGAGAAAGAGACATCCTTAAGTATTAGCAAATCTAAACAAATCTCAACTATCTATCTTAACATCTATTTTTTGTAACCAATGGTTGGAAAATTGAAATTTCAAAAGAAAAAATGTTCATGTGAATAGAGTGTACCGACAAAATACACATGTACTTTTTATTTTATATATTAAATCTCAATCATCCATCACAAAAGATTAATGATTTATTTGGATTTGTTAATACTTAACGAAGCTAGCATATACGAGTGCCCCTCTCTTTCTTGGATGGAGTATGCTAGCCGAGTTAGATGACTAAAAGTGCTCGTTAAAGTTAAAAGTGTGCCTTCAAATATAAATCTGAACATAAATTTAAGTTTGTTTATTATAAATTAAGTCAACTTTAGTAAAATTGAAGAATCCAATCACTACATTGTACCATCCAATTAGTTTGGCTGGCGTGCATTACGTACATAATACGTAATAGTTCCATGAACTTCAACTAAATGAGGTGACATGAACTATTTTTCATCATAATAAATAATGCATAAATCATTTTCATCATAATTTGAAAACAGAAATACTGCCAAATATTTTTCATAAGCCAGACCAGTTTTACAGCATTTTGATAAATGTAATGTAAATCAATTAATTGATGTCCTATATATGTATGCATATATAGGATATGCCTCAGAAACTGAAAATATTATAATGATGCCTATTCGAATCGGGTTCAATCGAAGTTTTGGGTTGGGGCCTGCATGCTAGACCCCAAAATACTGCCTTCAGGTTGTGACCTACAACTCTCAAACGACCTCACCACCAAGGTCGATCGGCGGAAAAGCTATGGATGAGTAAATAAAATTCCACATCAAACTCCTCCAAACATGCTTATGTTGTCAAATGGTTAGTGATTTTTACTTTAATGATTTCAATGCAAAATAAAATGCATTAACTTGTACAGTTACCCCATGACGGGTTATTCGTTTTCACCTATTAGAGAGAGAATTTAAATAAAAAAGTAGAGTTAGCTTGATTTGTATAACGGGCCATATAAACGTTGTTATGAACATAGTACATAACTTCAAAATCATATATATATATATATATATATATATATATATATACATGTATATATATATACATGTATATATATTTAGAAAGAGAAATTGGTATTTGCTATTCAAACAAAAGGCAAAAATCAAACATCTAAAATCCTTTAAAATTTTTAAATTACATTCATATCATCCAAAAGCATGAGCATGAGTGAGGAGATGACAATGTGATATATATAAGAAAAACATTTTCTATTCATTTTTTGACCTGTTTATTTATGCTCATGTTTTTTTGATAGAATGAGTATAATTCAAAAATTTTAAAAGATTTTGAAAAAGTACCACAGATTTATTACACTCATCAGACCCAAATGAAATAAGTATTGAAAAGGTGAGCTTGATCCAATATATATAAATTACCTACTGAAGACTTACCGATTACCTTAGAACTTAGATATGGACCAACATGGACCCGACTTTATAGCACCATTGGGGAAAGAACGACCCTTTCCACAAGCCCAACTTCGCAACCGTTACGAATGTAATATCTCGCCACATCTCCTCAGAAGAGGAAGCGTGAAGAATCCCCGCCTCCGCCTCGGAGGTGAGTATTTGATTGCTCGGCTACCCATTTCGAATCTTTGGGTATTCCATTTTGATTTATTTTGTTCGTAATACTTTGGTTGTAGTTTCCTTTTACATTCTGTTTGCTCTATGAGGTTACACTTGTGCATCTATGTTGGTGATCCATTATTATGGTGATTTCTTGACCAAATTTAGCATCAAAACTTGGATTCGACACTGATTTTCTCAGTGGATGGAGATCACTTGCCTGAAGATGAAGGAGAGAGTGGATCGCTCATTTCAGATGAGAGGTATTGGTTCGTGTAAGTTGCCAAAGGCTTACTTTACTGCTCTTGCAGGGAAATGGAAGAGTCATCCATCATGTCCTAGAACGCGTGGTTAGCTTTCTTTGTTTGCTCACTTATGATTGTCATTGTTTTAACCCCTGTTGTTTTTCATTAAAAAAAAACTCCTTTTGCTTCATGGGACTTTGGTGAAGTTTAGAAACTTGTATGGATGTCGCTTGTGGCGCAGTTACTCCAACTCGAATTTGGGCCTCTCTTATGACAGATTTTTTCAAAACCAAAATCAGGAATCGAATAGGATCGCAGGATCTTCATTCAGACCAGAAATTATTTCCTGAGTATATTTGGTGTTTCCATTCATCGCATAACGATTGAATGTGCGTCAAAAGACGCAGTTAACTTGTCTTATTTACTTACCACTAGATTTCTCCGATGTGGTGTCAATGATCCTGCATGGTATTCTTTCTCATCTGTTATGCACTTTTCTTTATGGCTGTAGTAGTTAATCAATTATTTTCCGTATGTGTTGTAAGTAACCAGGGCAGCATAATGCTTAAGGACATTATTTTTATATATTGGTGGTTGTAGAATTGATTGTTTTTCCTTCATATTTAAGTACTATCGGCAGCTTAAAGTTTACTAGCTGATTAGAGCCAATATTTTTTTCCAGACCAGGAGATATTGGAGATGTTCATAAGCAACAACCCTGGACAAATTTGCGGTGTATAAAAATGCAAATTGCTATCTTTTACTTAAAGCGTCCTGAAAAACAAATCCTGTGCTGCCAAACAGTAGTTCAAATACAAAGTTCCGGGATCAATACTTTGTGGGATTTGGGTCAAGTATGAGAGCCACGTTCATGTGCTTGGCTGCTCAACTGGATGATTGAGTGAATTGACCTGAGTTGAGTTGCATACTGCAATTAGTTCTTATATGAGATAATGATAACTAACTCATATATGGAGCCTTCCTCTTCTGCTTCTTTAATGCTTCCAGTTTTCCCGTTGTCACTTAATTATTCTTTCATCTATTTGAAGTTATTAGATTAGGATCTGAGCGGTGTGTTGTTGGAACCTTGCAGATATCATGGCCCATTTTCTCACGGGGAAAACCTGGAACCCAGCTTCTCGTAGATTTCATATTACCAGAGTTTCAAATTTTCATGTATTAGTCAAAGGGTGCTTGTCGTCTACCACCTTTTTCAGAGAGATGACATCATTTCGTTGTGAAGTGCTGCGTTTCTGTGACTCGGTAAAATTCGATTCCGTTTAGTGTGTGAAAATCCAGTTTGGAGTCCGGTCAAGCTGAAAAAAGCGGGTCTGATCAGTGGCATCAGATTGATGTATCACAAACAAAACCAGAACTTGGAAGCACATGGTCTGCTAGTGATAGTCAACTGATTTACATCCAGAGACTGCAGAATCTGGTGATCGGGTGAAGAAATTATTAGGAACGGTTGAAGTTTTTGATCTGCTAAATGGCATTCAGATGTTTCCTAGCAACGGACAATATATGGGGCTCGTGAAGGCTGCATTTCCTAAACAAGTTGAGAGGTTCCAAAAGAACAGAGTGTACTCTCTCTCTCTCTTTCTCTCTCCACACAACACAGAGTTTCATGTGTTACTGTTGAGTTTTACATGATATACTTGGGTCGTTTTCATGTAGAGGTATATTAAACACAAAAGACATCTACCGACTGTAAGTAGAGTCAGTAGAATATATTAAGCACATCTATATGGGTGTATGTGAAATGTTATGACTAGATCCAGCCATGTAAATTTTACACGATCTTTTGGCTCATTTGCTCCATGAACAGGAGCGCCCAATATTCATCTTGAAAATTGAAGCTCAAAGAAGACAATCTTTTCGCCATCATCTAAGACGATCTACAGCTCTCTATAGTTTAGCATCTCATTCCTCTGCTAGTTTTTTGTTAGCAGAGGATACAGGGCTCGTGTTTTAATTTACACACCATATGAGATGAGACTTTCAACTTAGCACCCATTTGTGAAGCAGTCTATCTTAAACTAATTTAGCGTATAGTTGACCCAGGTACCTGCAATGATTAGGAGGAACTTTGTTTTGCACATAAACAATCTCTGCTTTACGTCAGTCCGTCGTTGTTTTAATAGCTTCCAATGAAAGCTTTGACCAATTGAGTTTAAAAGGGTAAGCATTTTTCATTACTCTGCACACCAGAATGAAGATTTGAGAGAAGATTTGGTTTGCAGACACGTTTTTGTTTGTGGTTCAAGCTCTCAAGTTCTTGCATGAAAATTATTTAATAAAAAGTGTGATATATCGTTTTCTTTCTCATGGTGTATGTCAACAACTTAAGCCCAACATTCAATATAAATCTGAAAAATCATCCAATCTTCTCTAAACTATCTTTGTAGTGATACAATTGCTAGACCTTCTCTTCTTGGATCAGTATATGATGGCAAGTGTTTGCTATTTTGCTTATTTTGTGCATCCCTTTTGTATAAACGCAACGGTGAGCCCAGGGAACATGCAAGATTCTTCTGCCCACGAGATCGCAATGGTCAATCCAACAGATGAAGATCCTTATTGATAAATGCCAGCGAACAGTTGAGGCCCAGTTCAGTCATCACCAAAGCAAATGAAGGCTGATTTGGCCCCCGGTACTCAGCCACCGGGTTCCAAATTTTCCTCCTTTTAGATGTAAACTATATGAAGAGGATTATGTCAACGGCTGCATCATGGAACGTAAGCAAATGTTATCTGGTATTGATGCATAATTGCAAACAAGACCTTTTCTTTTGGTTTGATAGGCAAGCTGGGGATTACTCTTTTAGATATGCACGACTTGGGATCAAACTCAAGGAGCTTCACCTTGAAGGTTATTTGGAGTCGACCCCATCCAGGACAGCCTTTCTCTGTTATTTGGTAACTGTACACACTTGCAATCAACAAACAAGGAGCTTCTTTCTGGTTGAATGTGGAGGCCGGTGTCAGGCAGACCCGCATGCCACGGGTACCGAACTTAGGACCTTCAACTTGAAGGTTCTGTTGAGTCAACCCTGAACCAGGCGAGTCAAGTTCTTGCTCACCAAACAACGAATCGCGAGAAAGGCTGCATATTGGAATGCAAGCAACTTGTATTTGGTGTTCCCACACACTTGCAATCATCAAATAAGGAGTTTTGTGTTGCTTGAATAAGCGAGCTGGGGATTGGCAGATTCCCTCGAACTTGGGACCTTCAACTTGAAGGGTCTTTCAAGTCGGCCCCTAGCTAGGTTAGCCAAGTTCTTGTTGACCAAATGGCGAAATTATGAGAAAGGCTGCATCTTGAACTAAAAAAAAATTATTTATTATTTACACATGGTTGCAATCAACAAACACTAGCAAATTGAAACTCCTTTTTTTTTTCAGTTGCGCCGAGTTTTTTGCCTCGACTTCACACCGGAAACCTACGGAGAGTTTCTTCATCACACAACTCTGAATCTCCGAGTCGCTCGCCAAAAAGAGCGTTTCAGAGTAAGGAAGCTTCGTCCTACGTATGGACGTCGTACCCGTCTCGGCGAAGGGGGAACTCACCCCACCCTTTCAGAGGGAGTAGCTCCATAATTGCACTACATCAGCATGACTATCCACGTCATCATCGAACGAGGCAGACCCACCACATTCGATGGCAGAGGGCGGCGAGAGGAGCATCCCTTCCGCCATGCTGTCGAGAAAGATTGGCATGCCGAACTCCGCCTCGTCGTCCATGAAGAACATCTTCTCCTGCAGGTACGCCGAACCTCCTGCCACCTCCGCCGCGTTCGCGTTCTCCGCCGCCCCCATAGCGTCCTTCTCATTCGTACCGAACGACTTGGCGGCCTCCATGGCTGTCCACCGGATGTCCTTGGCGCAGAGGGATGCCGGCGTGGGCAGCAGCCAAGCGGAGTCAGCGAAGTTCAGGCAGGCAGAGCGTCCACGCAGTGCCAGCGCAGCGACGTCGTGCGCCCTGGCAGCCATCTCTGGAGTCGGGTACGTCCCCAGCCAGATCCTCGTCTTCTTATTCGGCTCCCTTACCTCACAAACCCACTTGCTGCCGTTCCGACGCCGAACTCCACGGTACACCGGGTGCCTCGTCTCTCTGAACTTCTTCCTTCCAGCTCTGCGTTTCGGCGGCAGCGCTCCCGGCTCGGGAGAAGGCAAAGACGCGTCAGGGCTGTCATGGCCGACGAAAGGAAATTGCGGTGCCGGGAAATTCAGGTGGTATCTGGGATCTTCCATTGGAGGCAGAGAGGAGAGAGAGTTGAGTGTCTCTTCGAGAGTGTGCGTTCGTTTTCAGTTGAGGAAAAGGGTAGCGCCGTTGGGGGCTTTATATAGGCCGGTAGGTGGCAAGCGTTACCGCGAACACGGTTTTATCCTTGAA